>JASDQU010012911.1:117518-133951 GCA_032191745.1 Picea mariana | reverse complement strand
TCATCTTCTATATTGCATTATTTATTTTATATGTAACCTTGTAACCTTGAATGAGACTATTTTAGTGCACAATTAATTCCATATGGTTAATGATTGTATTTGAATCTCTCACTACAACCAACGATTGAGCACACGAACCTTTAGAAATTTTCAATCCTTTGCAAAGTGCATAAGCTTTTGCTTGGTTGTTGGAAAAAACACCAAGTCCCCATGCAAAATAACTAATTAATATAAATAATAAATAATGTCAATGTTTTCTATTGATAGTTATTAATATGGTAATATTAATATTAATATTGCCACTTAAAATATTTTTTAATTTTTTTTTTTAAATAAATATTTTTCGTCTCAATTTGGGCAACAATAATATACCTGCGAAAAATTCTCTATATAAACAAAAAAATGTTGTCATCGCAAGTGCGACGACAACAAAAATTGTTGCGACGCATTTGCTATATAAACAAAAAATGTTTTCATTCCTGTGATGCATTTGCTATATAAACAAAAAAAAGTTGTCGTCAGAAATAAGACGACAATAAAATTGTTGCGACGCATTTGCTATATAAACAAAAAAATGTTGTCATACCTACAATGCATTCGCTATATAAGAAAAAAAAATAGTCGTCGCAAGTGTGATGAAAACAACAATTGTTGCGACACATTTGCTATATAAACAAAGAAATGTTGTCGTTCGTACGACGAATTCGCTATATAAAACACAAAAAGTTGTCATCGCAAGTAAAACGACACTAAAAATTGTTGCAACGCATTTGCTATATAAACAACGAAAATTGTTGTCGCAATTGAGAAGAACTGTTGGTTTCACTTAGTTTGCCTATATTTTCGTATTGGTGACGATATTTCTTTTTTTGTCGCAATTGTGAGAAGCTCCCTAGGGTCGTTTCTCTTGCAACGTTAATTCAAGTTCGTCGAAATTGCCACGTGCCATAAAACGTTGTTCCAGAGACTCAATATTCGTCGCAATATCAACGACATAATGTCGCAATAGCGTCGAAATAACCATCGCAAAATGACCCAAATTTGCTAGTGTCTCTTACAGTGGAGGTTTCTCATTTATTGCTTGTCCAACTTTATTGATTGATAGTGCCGATATCCAAAAATTTCTTTCTAATTCATGAAAAATACTCATGTGGAAATATTCATGACATAATAGTTGATCTTCCAACCTCTGGTTCTGTTCCTTAAGATCTTGCAAATGCATTCGTAACTTAGAATTCTCCTTATGGATGTGCCAATTAATGTTCTTTTGCAGCCTCAATTTCATGAGAACTGTACTCATCTTGTTTTCTTGATAAAAGCCTTCAAGATATTCACTAAGTTAACTCTTGGATCTCATCACAACAACTTGCAACATTTGAAAAAAACTAGCTCTGATACTATTTGATCTGGGAAATCCTTAGACACCACTTATTTCTTTACATATATACATGCAATATCTAACTTGATCCTGAAAAAATTACCGATCGTATTGGGGTGGTTTGAAAATTTTTGATGATTTGATTTTTACCCAAAAACTCATAAACTAAAGATTAATTTTGTTGAATAGTGAGATGACACAATAGAAAATAAAAGAACTCAAATTACATACTTTTGTTTCATCTTTAAGTTCCCTTTAATCCAATGAAAACTGCCTTCTCCATATCAAATATCAAAATTACATGTAAAATGACTCACATATGCCAATTTAATGGATTCTATTAAATTCCATTACTCAAAACAAGAAAATAACTTCACGATCGAAATCCTTGCGATATTATGAGAAATTCAACTATAAAGTCGACCAATTTCCAAACTGGCTTATTATCACCCTCTTATGCACGCAAAACAATGCATTAAATGCTCATTAATGTAAAATTGAGACAATACTTTTAAAAATATCCTAAAATCAAAATATACCTCAAATTCATGATCCTTGTGAAAAATTCTAAAAAATGAGTATAAACATGCCTAGGTGCTGCCATTATACCTTATGGCATGCTTTACGAGGCAACATTTTAATTATATTCTTGGCACACAAATTGAGACATATGTACAACCTTAAAATTCATACCCTGTCTTGGAATTTGTTCCACCTCGAGATCCACGCAGACCTCGAAATATATGCATTGGGATGCATGCATACCTAGGGATGTGTGCCTATTGGGATCTATTGGGATCCACGCCCAATATATAGGGTCGAGCCTCCAACCTCCTCAACACGAAATTAGGCAACTTAATTCTAATTTTAGAGGCATCCCAAAATAGGTGAGACCGTTGGTCTAGTTGTTAAGGCGTGGGGTATCTTTAGAAGGGTTCGGGGGTTCCATTCCCTGTGATCCCCTCTGTTGGCATATATGTTGGTTATATGTTATATATATATATATATATATATTTGTGGCATATAAATCCCCCACGTGAAATTCCTGGTTATGTTTCAGTTATATGGTATATCACATGACCTAAAACAAGGGGTCGGGGGCTAGGCCCTCGACCCTTTTTAATCCTCAAATGAAACATTGCTTAACCTTAAATACAATGTGTGAGATACAAAGGTTAAGTCGCATATGAGGACGTGTTGGTAATGGGGGTTATGTTAAGTCTTGAAAGGTTATGGAGGTCATGGGTTTGACCCCCGTCGACTCCATAACTTTTACATACTCTAGCCAATATAGGCCAATGAGGGGTTTCCATGTGGTGGCCTCTCATTGGCTCAACCCTGCCACGTGTCACAATATGACTGGACCACTTTTCAACCTTCAATTTGTCCACCTAGAGGTACGATCTACCTAGTCAGCTACCAATAACCAAGTGCCACATGTCACCCTTGCAGTTGTGACATGTGTCACCTCTTTTTTCCCTTTAAACATTCACTTTTACTAGGTTTGAATAAACTTTGCACTTACAAGTTTTCCATACAAACTCCATTTGATTTATCGTTTGCATCGTTGGAAAGATAACGATGAGCTCTATGCATTGATACCATTTTTAGGATTATTTGAGACAGTCAAAGTTTGAGCAATTATGGATCCCATGGGACCTCTGTGAGCATTATGGATCCTCCTGTACCTCTGTTAATGTTCCTTAGATCCTCCTGCATCAATTTAGATCCGTAAAAATATGTAACATCCCCCAACCCAAACGAGGGACATTACGTTGCAGAATATTCATAAAATGAATTTTTTGCTAACTAAATTAATTCTTTAACTACTAATTGATTTCCTATAGCTTACAACTACAAATTTAAACTAGATTTAACTATTGTAAAAAACTATTTAGTTGATGCATATACAACATGCTAAATAAACATGAATGTAGTCTAATAATTCAACACGACAACATATAAATTATTTCCAAATACACAAAGTTCATGCACACCAATTAAACTCATAAATGACATAATGATACGATTAAACAATTGTCTTTTAAATTTTTTGTACAACCAACTGCTTGAGACAAACGTTCCACCCAAACATATATTGTTTTTCTATTTCCCAACAAAAAATCACCCCCAAGTTGAAGCTAGTAATACACAAAAGAGGGTGGTCTCTCACAATCCACTTACAACTCATAAAACTGACAACCCACTAATATCTTAACTACAACTATCCCAATTTTCCACCAGATCTCCTGCTCTTGACCTGCCCAACCAAAGCAATGTACCCCTTGACTGATCTCAATCCCTTAGGCATGCCATTCATTTATTGGGGTCTCTCTGGCACATGTAACCAAGAATCTCTCAACTGGGAATTCAAGGGAACTTGCTTCTAGTAAAACTACTAGTAAACCAACAAAAAACACTTGGTGTTATAGTGCAACTCACTCAGGAGTTCAATCTTCAAGCCTGATAACCTGTTTCTTTAGTTTCCATCTCCAAAACACTTCAAATAGGCTCTAGTTTTCTCTAAAATTATCCCTCCATGGCTGCACCAGCTTCAAGCTCTCTTCCTTTCTCTCCATTTGCTCCTCATGCAAAAAAACTTGATTGTCTAAAACTGCTCTCCCCACCCATACGAATTTCCTCCATTTGGATTTCCTTGCTTGATTCAAACACTTCCCCAAGTTGATTATACTCAACCCCCATGTGCCCAATAACTTTGGAATGTGACTACTCACACCCACCCTCTTACATGTATTCAATGATTGTCTTTGGGAACACTCAATCAGAAATTAGAATGTTCATATACAAATAGCAATTTAGGAAAATGGGTTGAATTAATATACATAGGTAATTCCCCCTTGGACCCTCCTCTTAGATATTATCCTATACTCTCCCCTCTCTTGTGGATTAACTCATCCCCCATCTCTTCTCCATATCCCCTTAGCAACTGGCATCACATATTGTTATTACAACATAGAAATACAATTCACATATTACATCATTTAGGTTGCAACCACACATTATATCTACATAAGCATTGATTAAACAAGGGATTATAGTGGGGATGTTACATCCCCCCTCCCCTAAAATTGTACACCATCCTTGGTGCACACCATGACGATATACATATATTCAAATTTACATCACAATACTTTCAGAAAAATAAATTGTGCAATTACACAACTACAACAACAATTCCAACCATAATCTCATTTTCATCTTAACTTGTCGAACCAAGGAATACACCATTAGTTTATCAGAGTTAACCCAAAGGATGTACCATCCATTTATCRGATMTAACCCAAGGAATGATCCATTCTTTTATCAAGGTCCTCAAYGCAGTTGGCTAGGATTCTAAGATATGSTTCCAGAACTCTAGCTACTCAAAATGGAGTCCTTCATTATGTCTTCTTCAAAACTATCAAAACTTTGCGAGTATTCMTCCTGCATGTTTTCTTCATGCTTCCACGTAGCATCTTCAGGACCATAATATGTCCATTGAAACTTTACTATCCCTATGGATTTGTTTCTAAGCACCTTGACTTTCTGGTCCATGATACGTACTGGTTCCACCCGAAAATCCCCTTCGTGCTCCACCTGGATCACATTCCAATCAATTATGTGGTTAGGGTCAGGTACATATTTATTTAATAATTATACATGAAATACATTATGCACTCTCATGGATGAAATAAATCCTATCATGTATGCAACTAGCCCTATGTTTTGTAATATTTCAAAAGGCCCACAATATCTTGATGCCAACTTTGGGAAGCTTCATGATCTTATCGAACTTCACTTTTCCTTCACTTTTAAGAACACATGTTCTCCCACTTAAAAATATATAAAAAATATATTCTTGTATGCATAAATATTCTTCCTATCCTAGGAAACCTTTAAATTCTACTTGATCTTTTCCATCTACTCTTCCATTTCCTTTAACAAATATGGCCCAACAACTACTTTGTCTGTTGGATTTTCCCAACTCACCAGAGTGTTACATTTTCTGCCATACCCATTATTGTATGTAAATTCTACTAAATGAATATAAACCTCCTGTTTCGATGGTTGATCCATCACTTGAATTCTAAGCATGTGCTCAATTATCTTGTTAGTAAACTCTATTTTCCCATATGACTCTTGGTGATACGTTGTACTGAGATTTATATTTGTTCCAAATCCCTTGAATAAACCTTTCCAAAAATTTAATGTAAACTTTGGATCTCTATCTGAAACTATTTCCTTAGGCACTCCATGAAGTCTGGCAACTTCCTTCATATATATTTCTACAATATTCATTGTCTTGTGTGTTGTCTTTACCAGAATAAAATGTGTTTCGATAGTTATTTTATCCATTACCTGTAGTATATCTAAGGAGGTAATATGAGGTACCCAATGGGAATGTGGTTATGTATTATTAGTGGAAGTGATTTAATATATGATAATGTGGTCATTCAATTTAAGGTGGACTAGGTCCACTATATTAATAAAGGCCCTCTATGGTATTTAGATGTAATAAATATGAGAAGGATCTCTAGAAGGTTCCTAGGAGATAGAGAGAGCTATATAAAGAAGTGTAAGCAATGTAATGAAGCAAAGTGAAGAATATTGTGAATGTATTAAACAATGCTTGATACATTCACAATATTCTTCACTATGTTTCATTAAATTGCTTACACTTCTTTATATATCTCTCTCTATCTCCTAGGAACCTTCTAGAGAGCCTTCCCAAGTTATACACAAAAAGTTTCAGATCTGAACCTGAAGTGCGCCGCCCTCTTTTTTCCCTAGAAAAGAAAATCTGCAAAAAGAGAAAAACAATTCTTCCCTTATTTGGCCAAAAAAATTGGATATTTGAATTACTCTCGGAAAAATACCCAATTTCAAAAAACAAATCGACCAAAACAGAGTCCGGGAAGTAAAGTTATGAGCATTTTAAATTTAGTAGTTTTTTTCAGGGTTTTTCTGGAAAAAGATGTAATTTTCTGTAGTGATTTATTTTTAAAACCCTTGCTCTATTTTTGGGGGTTTTCATAGAAATATGTATTTTACAGGGAAATGTGATGGCCCTAGTATTGAAGCATTCATTAAAGAAATAAAGTTAGCATGGGAAGAGAATTGGCCCCATTGGGTAGCTCACCAATTACAATGTAATGCTGCCATTTGGTGGAAATCGCTTGATTATAAGAAGATGATGAGACTCTTCAATGGAAAATTTGAAAAAATATTGTTGGATAGGTGGTCTCATGGAAAAAATAAGGATACAGAGAGCACCAATGGTTTATTTTCAAGTGGAAAATCTATATTACAAGTTCATGGTTGTATTCATAAAGAAAATGTCATTGTTTCTATTAACCCTAGTTGCAAATTTTTTTTTTTATCAATATCTAGTTGGTTAATAGATAACAATTTCCGGCAAAGAATATTCAAAGCACAGAGGTTGCAGGTGAAAATGTTAAACTTTTTAAAGATTTGAAGCTCAGTATGGATAAATATGTGTTGCACTCATATTTTGAGGCTCTAGATGTAACGACCCCTAGTCATTACGACTACATGTGATGCAAAGCAAGGGAATTTTTTCTTTTTAAGTAGGAAAGTAACAACGACAATAATTAATCAATACAACATAACAACAACAACCAACACACATAACACAAACCTTCAATGTCAGCGAGAATTAGCAATCAAGGAATCAACATTTAGCATGGCGCACAATTACATAAACAACAACCTATCGTTAGTGGCCTTTCACCACTCGCAGCCAGAAAAAACTAAACAATCAGACAATAATTCAATCAAACTTAAATTTTAGGTGCACAAGGAAGCTAACATACATAATCTAGCCATCAATAACAAACTTGAGGCTCAAATCTACTTAGATTCCCAGTGCGCTACTTAAACTATCATTCAATCAAATGAAAACCGAGGAGTGAGAAGTGATATACCTTCCAGGGTCCTTCATTTAATCACGCATATGTCATGTCAAGTAAACATTACTATGATTAATCAAATTGGCAGATATGATAAGAATTGACTAATAATATACATATTGTAATGCATCCATCTATCTACTGCAATCAATGGTTTACACTCCATTAAGACCTTTTCATCATACACCATTAATCAACATAAGACAATCTTTCTCCATTCTTCCTAATTACAATCCCATTTCACCATTTGAAGGAAAGTGCATAAATTCAATTTGAATAAATTACCATTGTCCTGTAAAAATTTATCATTCTAACATAAGGCATTCCTATAAAAATTATCCTATAAATATTATCATTTAATTATTGTCATTAACATAACTGACTTTTAAACAAGGGAAATAAGGGCATCCAAAGGTTCTTTGAAACCCTATTGGAGTCTTATCTGGAATGTGTTCCAAGGAAGGAAGTGATGTTTAAAAACCGTAAAATAACTTTCAAAAAAAATAATAGTCAACCTTATAGTTGTCTAACTGCTATAAACGCCACTTTCTAGCAACACGATAATAATTTTCTGACCAGGTTAAATCTTGTATATTACAATAAAGGAAACAAAATTCTATTTGGTTTTTATTTAAAATTTATTGGGGTAATGATACGGTGTCAAGTGAGAGCACTCGTGATCCAGTCAAATCATTTTAAAATCAATCCAAGAGCCAAACAATAATCAAGCGTAACCAATCTCCCAGTTTATATCCGTAAAATAAATAATCAAAGGTACGCCAATTTCAATATTTATAAAAAAATACTAATCAATTGGCACCCCATGACCCTTGCATCGTTTTCCATGAATTAGAGTTTTCCTGTTGTAGTTCCACTGCTTTAAGATCAACATATCCATTTTGGTATTAAATAACGATCGAAATTGAACTATTTTGGGTTCGAGGGTAAAGGTGGACTGCAATATTCATCCAGGATATTGGAAAGGCACCCGTTGGACCAAAAGAGGCACCACTCCAGCATTTCGTAGAGCATCAACTTTACCAGGAGCTACAATGTCGCCGATGGCAGTGCCACTGAGATCAAAGTGTGGTTGGCCAGATGCGCAGATTCCACTTGGGCATGAGTCTATAATCACTACAATCACGCCCATTGGGTTACACAAATCATTCATTATGCACTTTACCTGATAGAAAACTCCATAGCCTTGTCCTCCATTGAACACGCCTGGAATTCCTGCAGCTATTTTTGATCCATAAGTCACATCTCTCAATACACAACCATAGCCACAATCCCCTCCGTCGGTTTCGTCTCCATTTTTTTCGCCATACCATGTAGTATTACTTGTCTACCAACCAATCCCTTGAGCTTCACAACATATCATTATACAAGCTCCAAGTGTGAGCGTATAAGCCTAGGAAAGTCTCAAGCTCCCCTTTTTTGAATTGATAACGACAAAAGATTATAGTACAAAAACTCAAAGAAATTACTCTCTCAACTGGTAGGTTTCTCTCCTTGTGTAGGCATCATCCGGTTTGCAGTCATAACTTTTCCATTAAACCCCAAAGGAGCAGACCCACCAAAATTCTTAATATGTATGACAATAGTTTTTATGAAATATAGAATAGTTATACTAGATTGGGGTTGGAATTCCCTCCTGTAGCTTCATGTTGTACTCATATTTAGTATTTTCATATTCAATACAAAATTTAGGAAGAACTCGGAGATTATTAAATGGAAATCCTATACCTATTCACTAGTACATATTGTAAAAATTTTGACATTCTATTTGCGGCGTTATGGACAAAATTGGCCATACTATCGAAAAATAGAGGAAATTTTAATTTTTTTTTCCATATTGCCCGATAATGTCGCTATTGCCACGTTGACGTCTCTCTTGCCATGTTTTGGTCTCTCTTGCCATGTTTTTGTCTCTCTTGCCACATTTGCCACATATTCGCCTCTCTTGCCACGTTTGTGGCATAGTCGTCCCTCTTGCCACGTTTGTGAAGATAGTTGTTGCAGTTGCGACATTGTGGAAACTAGGTTTTCCCCCTCCAACAGTCACCTAGTATTTTGACCAAGGCAACTTTGATTTGGTCAATGATTGTTGGAATTACGACGTATAAAATCTATAAACATGTTGCATTTTACGGATGTTACGACAAGTTTGCTATAATAATGACACTTCAAAAAGGGTTTGTGGGTCTTCTTGGATAGAGTACAACTATTAAAAGACATTGTACTAGGGCTCTTCTCATTTCATTTTAATTTTCTCATCGGTAGAATTTTAAAGGAAACAACTATAAGAAGACATTGTACTAGGGATAGAGTACATGATGGGCAACGATGACCTGTGAATGTGGCCAACGTTGAATTTTTTTCAAAATGTTTATGTATGACATCATACACCCTTGAGTCTTGAAACCCTCCCATACTGTCAACGCATGCGTCTAGTCTAACCATGTCAAACTTTGATGCATACAGGCACATATTGAAGAAATTTCAACATTGGCCCCATTCGCTACTCACTATGTGGGGTCGGTGCATGATATTTTTGGTGGTTGAATTGGAAGTTCCATGAAATTTCAAGAGAGTTCCAATAAAGATTCTACAGATGGAAACAAGGACATTTTATGATCCATTACAAATTGATAAGTCCTTTAAAAACATTAATCTGACCTCTTATCTCTTGGCACCCCTCCTCGTTGACTGTCACATCTCTTTACATCATAGGTTTCCTTTCCTTTTTGTGAGTGGTTTAGCTTCTCTCTTATTGACAAATAATGGCAATGCTTGAAAGCAAGTTCATGACTATTCTCTATATCCTATTTTCTTCTAATGACTACCCTAAATGATTCAACATCTTGATTATGTCATGATAGCTTTTTTGAGGGGTATTTTTTTTACAATTATTTTATCAAAGAGTCATATAATTTGAAGTGTTGTTCTTCTTTTATTATTTTTTATTACGCCAAAGGAGTTCTTTTAAGGGGAGTTTTTTTTCAAGTTTTCGTCATCTGTCCAGGATCAATCAGACATGAACACGCTTCATCCTGGTTTGTCTTTATCCACGTGTCTTTTTACCAAATCTACACTGCGATCAACTCCGATCTTATTTGTTAATATTGTCGACATAATTGGCATTTTCTTCTTGTTTTAGGTTGTGCCCCAGCCTCTTCTCCGAGATCTCGAAAGGCACTTGCAATGCCCTGTAGTAGTGGAGGGGATTGCTATATATGCTGTATCAGAGACACCGCGACCATTACAAGCTGGAGTTGTTGCAGTGAAGACCACGAAGATAACACCTCCCCCGGAAGTCATCATAAGCCATGGAGCCAGTGTTTTGGTCTGGAGCCAAGGTTTTGGTCTGGTACATTTAATTGGGCGGAGGAAGCTGCTCGAGCCTATGATGTGGCTGCATGAAATATTAGAGTAAGATCCTATGACCTCAGGCCGTGATGAGGGCGGGGATCGCAGAGGCTTCCAGGGAAGAAACCACCGCGTTCCTTTTCTGGTTTAAATTGATTTTTCAGTGCCATTTTCACCAGATTTTCATGGGGGAGAACATTTGGTCACCACGACACATGTTGAAGAAGGCTCCCTGGTTGTTTTGTGTGTGTTCCCCTCTGACAACATGGGGGATTCTGGAAGTTTCCCTCCCCGTTCCCCATGACTCTACAAAATTCTAATGATCGACCTTTCCTATTGAATAGTTTCCCTTCCAACTATGTGTATGAGGTGGCATAAGGGACGTTTTCGAGAAAAATGCAGGCACCATCTTGGGGAAATCCAGATTCATGCCATTGTCACCTAATTTATTTATGGCATCCCAGAAGGAGTTTGATTAACTACGATTTCAGTTTGATGAACTGTGGCTTCTTCATTATATTCATAAATGGTATCCACAACACCAACTTGCCAATAGATGCTTATTTCTGTACTCCCATATTTCTGTACGCTAGTGGATGTGTGCCTTTCACATATTGTTATAACCCTAATTTGCACCAGATATGCTTACCTAGCATCATGCCATCTCATTTTACATATTTTTCCAAGCCACTACTGAACAACTTCTTAAAAAACACCATTTTTGAGGGCATACACGCCCTGCTTCACTATTGCACGCGTGTGTATGCTAGCTGACCCACTACAACCTGCGTATACCCTAAAAAACATGAAAAACAGAAAGTTGCAGATGAAATGCACAGTTTTGGGTAAGTTACCTAAATTGTTTTACTGCCCATAGTCAGTCACTTGAACAAATACCTAGCCCTTTCTAGCCTATAAAAGAAGGGGTAGGGGTCCCATTTGAAAAAAGGAAAATAATAGTAAAGAAACTCTATCCGATTTCACATTCCCTTTGTCCCAACCTTTTGCAACTAGTGTGTGAAGAGAAGCATATACAAAATCAGTTGGAGCATAGTTGAAGAGAAGCCCAGGACCAGACTCGAGGAGTAGTGGTCGATCTCGCTATCGTAAGTTACTCTTGTGAGATTAATAAAAGGAAGTACTTTTCCCGTCCCACCATATGAGGTTTTTCGATGTCTAAATTTGATTATATTTTTATGGAATCTCTTACCCATACCTCACGACCAAACATTATAGGGTATCTTTTTCTTGATCCCTTATATTGCATCCTGGAGGTTTGATGTTCAATCCTCTTTAAGAAGAAGACAACATTTACAGGAATACAACCCGATTTCGCTTGATTTCACTTAAGGATGAGCCTCAATACAAACCACAAGATTTAGTCTCCATCCCAATATACACTTAATCTGATTTAGTCAAATGGAAAAATGAACCAATGAACTATCATTAGGCTCACGATCTACCTATGATCTCATATCCATGATCTCCTATCCTGTATCACTCACGATACAACCAAAACTCCCTGCTTTCGGCATTGAATGATGCCAAATCACATGTCTTGGACACAATTTCTCCCTTCAACTGAATGTCAGAGGCCGATAATTATTCCAGTTGCGTTTTGTTTTCTTTGTTGATCTCTACAGGTCATCAATCACTAATCTTGGCACGAATGGATTCCTTAGCAACTCCAATTGGAACTCTACAATTGTATCTACATAATGTGCACATCATAAACAATACCAAATATATAATTTTGCCTTACTAGAATCATACCTTCCAAAGCTCTTGTTTGAACAAAGAGGCATCTTCTCGATTCTTTTGTAAAAAAGGCTTGCTTTCACCTTGATGAATTATGGCATAAATGATTTTCAGGTAGAATCTTAGTCATTGGAAGCTATGACTTAAATAGATTGTATGCAGAAAATTCACAAGAACTCAAAATAATAATCAGAGAATTTATCGATAACTCATGGTGTTAATATTAGCATTCAATAAAGAAAATCACACAGAAATCTCGATTCATATTAACATTAATACTTGGAAATTGAATAGGGGAAAGGGAAAACAAAAACAATGAATGGAGTCTGCAATGAATATTTGTCATTAAAACTTGAGACCTCCTCCACACTTCCTACCTACAACACACCCATTGTTCCTACTTTTCTTTTATTTTTAGCTTACACTGTAACAATTTCATTTATACAACCAAGAGGAGATTGATTCGAATAAAAAAATAGGATTGAATCCTCTAAAACTTAGGGGAAAAAAAAAACCTTATCTTTATCTAACTCCTTCCTAAAATCACTCAACCCTCTTATCTAATGTTGGAATTTAGAAAAATTACGATAAGTTTATTCACAGTGCAAGTTACAATTTCCAATTGGAAAATGATGTAAGAAGGCCAGTGATGTCTCAGTTGGATCATAGTGTTTGTCCAAGTATTTTAAGTTGTGTTGGAGCAGAAATATATCTATATGATGATGAATTGAAGGGCCTGGAAAACTTGAAGTAACAATGTCTTACTTGGCAACAAGGCTTTGATTTATACCAAAATTTTCTGAGTGCTAATGTTTACAGGAATCCCTAATGTTTTTCAATTTACTTGCTTAGCAACTATTTTATTTCATCAATATGTGTCACGATCATTTTATTGATATCCTAAAGAGAAAGTTTTAGGAAATCTGAAAGAGCTCAAACATAGAATAGAAAATGTTCTGATGGTGGGCATAAAAAAACAAAAACAAAAAAAAAGTAAGCAAGTGAACAGTTCATTTACAAATACATTGACTTGAAAGGGCCCGTGGATCTGCTATTGTGAGAGTGACAGATTCAAATTAGTTGCAGAGATAGAATGAAGAGCTCTTTGAACCCTGATGCAATTTAAACTTCAAACCTTCGTTAGAACAAGAAATGGCCATGGAGGTCGCTACCAAATAAGGCACTTTTCTAGGAACTGTGGCTATCTAGTATCAATTTATCAACATAAGACAACTTGTCACAACAGATTTTAGAATGCTATTGCAAACACAGTGAGATTATAATCCTTCGTGTAGTGATTACTTATTATCAAATTACAATGTTAGAAGCATACTACATTTAATATGGAAATAGAGAAGATATGAGAAAGCGAGTTTGTCTCTGTTTGATTTATAGAACAACATGTGCTTTCCTTCTACTACAATTTCTTCTTATTCTTCTGCTCAAAATTTTCTATAACTCTGTCTTCCTCTCAGTATTAATTGTTGCTAACTAAATAACCAAATAAGGAATCAATGACTTTAATATGGGGGGATAAGTGGAATATGGACAGAGACTATGAGAGTGTTGGCCCTGCGAGATGCGTGAGTGATAATGCCTGCCAGAAACATGGAGAGTGGCCACAGGGTGAAAGAAGTCATTCTTTAAGACAATCCCAATGCCAAAATGGATGTCATGGAGCTCAATCTCAATTCACTCAATTCTGTGAAAATATTTGCAGCCTCCTTCAATTCATTAATGGATCAACATTTGAATATTCTCACTAATAATGCAGAGATAATGGGATGCCCTTTCCAGATTTTAGAGGATGGCATAGAGCTTCAGTTTGTAACCAATCATTTAGTTATAAACATGTGGAGACTTATCATAATCGAGGTATGTATTATATTATCCAATACACAATCTACTTTGTACATTGTGTATGCATGATGAGAATGAAGATCTAAAAGATCTCTGAGTATTGCAATTAGTAGCATTGCTCTTTCAGTGCTCCAATTTGATGGTTATCACAATGGAGATTTACATAAAAAAAATTATCTCTATATGATAGATTGAAATCTAATCAAATATCCATTGGAGATTCTCAGTTTAGCATGGGTTCTTCAGAATGCAAATAATCAGTGCAATTAATTGAAAATACATTTATGCTTTTCTATTTTGTTTTTACTTTGTAGATGAGAATACTCATACTTCAATTCTGAAAACTAAAATCAAAACATTGACCATGTAGAAATTGGTGCTTAAGAGGGTAGTTGTGGACCTTGGGAGAAGAGAGTAGTCTAGTTATAATCAAAGAGATGGAACCCATGACATCTATGTCTATAATGAAATTTTTTTCTCTCTCAAAATCTTTTTACAATGTTAATACAATTTCATGAAGGAAATTGTATTTTATTTATATTATTAATGTGGGTTTGTTACACTATGCAAAGTCTTGGTGATGATGAAAACGACAGATGGCTCCTATTCCTTGTTAGAATGTCATGAAGATTCACTTGATTCATGTGTTATCATGTGCCCATGAGTTTTCAATTCACAGCCCTATATGACTTCTATGTTTGTACAAAATCGAGCAATCAACACATAGGATCTTCCGCAGCCCAATGGCCAGAATGTGCAAGCCCTGGTATTGTAATGACAAATAGTACTGCTTGTCCTGAAGAGCAGGTTCAGTTTGAAAATGTAGGATTGGATCAGGTAATTTCATATCTCAAAATTCTTCAGAATATTCTTCTCAGAACTGTCATGAATATCTCAATTCCTCTATTTGAAGATACTGAACCATCTCCCAGATTGAACGTAAACAGGAAAAATATACAAAGGTTTGTTATATGCAGGATGGAAGATAATGAACCATCTCCTATAAGAACCCATTTTGGCAGATTCCAGATGACATCTTTTATTTGCAAGCAACCAAGTTTGTTTTCAGCTCAGAAATGAGAAAGAAGGCAACATATCAACACTGGGATTTCAATGTTGTTTTGTTTAGCTTGATGACCAAGCATAGAGGAAGAAGGTTTTGTTGACGTAACCAAAGAGTTCTGGGATTCTCAAGTCCCCCAAGAAGGACACTTGTCCCCAAGTAGGAGCCAGATGTTACCCCTTGGTTTGCACAAGGATATCTTAGTGATTCTTCGCAGCCTTGAGGACGAAAAGGGATGGAATCATTTTCTGCACAAAACTATTATATCACAGTATAAAGGAAGATCTGGTGGTACCATTTGACAATGTATTCGAACATGACATTATTCGAGGGGATTTCTACAGGGGTAAGGCTATCAACATTTAAAACTTGGAGACCATGAACCACATGAGGCTGTGCAACTTGAGATTCTGAGTTTGGTGTTATCATACATACTAAGAGGGATGGTTGTCAGGTTTTTGAAAGCACTTCCAAAGAGATCAAAACTTGTCACTATTACATTCAAGACATGAATAAAGTAACTCTGGAAAATGTTGTGAGAGTCCTTGAAGGTCCAACATTGATTCCTTGGATGATTCCAGCTAGCCCCACTGGAGTGCATGGATGAAAGGGTTTCTTTTCATTATCATGAATTGTATGGAGACCTGTGACTTCCTCCAAGTTCAAGCTTCCATGCATAGAAACAACAATCTTACAAGTCTACCTCCAGCACAATAGATCTCAGTCCATACAGAATGAATACTGGAGTATACTGGCATGAGCAGGAAATTTAGGCATGGATCAAGATTTTGTGAGAGTGTGTCGTTTGTAGGCAAACAGAAATGTCAAATTCTAATGCATCTTCTGATAAATGCAAGGGGATCAGGACTTTGAGCTAAATGAAGTTTTGTGGATAGGTTATCCAAGTTACATGACTATCGTTGAAATGAGCTTAAGAAAGGAATTCTCTCTTTTAGGTGAGATCAAATGCATAACAATGGATTTTTGGTCATACTTATGCAAGGATAAGCCTGACTTTGTAATTGAAGACCAATCATGTGATTTGAGACTTGCTGCTAGTAAAATTCACCTCTAT
>JASDQU010012911.1:106062-117236 GCA_032191745.1 Picea mariana | reverse complement strand
CTTCCTATCCTAGGAAACCTTTAAATTCTACTTGATCTTTTCCATCTTCTCTTCCATTTCCTTTAACAAATATGGCCCAACAACTACTTTGTCTGTTGGATTTTCCCAACTCACCAGAGTGTTACATTTTCTGCCATACCCATTATTGTATGTAAATTCTACTAAATGAATATAATCTTCCTGTTTCGATGGTTGATCCATCACTTGCATTCTAAGCATGTGCTCAATTATCTTGTTAGTAAACTCTATTTTCCCATATGACTCTTGGTGATACGTTGTACTGAGATTTATATTTGTTCCAAAGCCCTTGAATAAACCTTTCCAAAAATTTAATGTAAACTGTGGATCTCTATCTGAAACTATTTCCTTAGGCACTCCATGAAGTCTGGCAACTTCCTTCATATATATTTCTACAATATTCATTGTCTTGTGTGTTGTCTTTACCAGAATAAAATGTGTTTGATAGTTATTTTATCCATCACCTGTAGTATATCTAAGGAGGTAATATGAGGTACCCAATGGGAATGTGGTTATGTATTATTAGTGGAAGTGATTTAATATATGACAATGTGGTCATTCAATTTAAGGTGGACTAGGTCCACTATATTAATAAAGGCCCTCTATGGCATTTAGATGTAATAAATATGAGAAGGATCTCTAGAAGGTTCCTAGGAGATAGAGAGAGCTATATAAAGAAGTGTAAGCAATGTAATGAAGCAAAGTGAAGAATATTGTGAATGTATTAAACAATGCTTGATACATTCACAATATTCTTCACTATGTTTCATTAAATTGCTTACAATTCTTTATATATCTCTCTCTATCTCCTAGGAACCTTCTAGAGAGCCTTCCCAAGTTATACACAAAAAGTTTCAGATCTGAACCTGAAGTGCGCCACCCTCTTTTTTCCCTAGAAAAGAAAATCTGCAAAAAGAGAAAAACAATTCTTCCCTTATTTGGCCAAACAAATTGGATATTTGAATTACTCTCGGAAAAATACCCAATTTCAAAAAACAAATCGACCAAAACAGAGTCCGGGAAGTAAAGTTACGAGCATTTTAAATTTAGTAGTTTTTTCCAGGGTTTTTCTGGAAAAAGATGCGATTTTCTGTAGTGATTTATTTTTAAAACCCTTGCTCTATTTTTGGGGGTTTTCATAGAAATATGTATTTTACAAGGAAATGTGATGGCCCTAGTATTGAAGCATTCATTAAAGAAATAAAGTTAGCATGGGAAGAGAATTAGCCCCATTGGGTAGCTCACCAATTACAATGTAATGCTGCCATTTGGTGGAAATCGCTTGATTATAAGAAGATGATGAGACTCCTCAATGGAAAATTTGAAAAAATATCGTTGGATAGGTGGTCTCATGGAAAAAATAAGGATACAGAGAGCACCAATGGTTTATTTTCAAGTGGAAAATCTATATTACAAGTTCATGGTTGTATTCATAAAGAAAATGTCATTGTTTCTATTAACCCTAGTTGCAATTTTTTTTTTTATCAATATCTAGTTGGTTAATAGATAACAATTTCTGGCAAAGAATATTCAAAGCACAAAGGTTGCAGGTGAAAATGTTAAACTTTTTAAAGATTTGAAGCTCAATATGGATAAATATGCATTGCACTCAGATTTTGAGGCTCTAGATGTAACGACCCCTGGTCATTACGACTACATGTGATGCAAAGCAAGTGAATTTTTTTTTTTAAGTAGGAAAGTAACAACGAAAATAATTAATCAACACAACACAACAACAACACCCAACACACGTAACACAAACCTTCAATGTGAGCGAGAATTAGCAATCAAGGAATCAACATTTAGCATGGCGCACAATTACATAAACAACAACCTATCGTTAGTGGCCTTTCACCACTCGCAGCCAAAAAAAACTAAACAATCAGACAATACTTCAATCAAACTTAAATTTTAGGTGCACAAGGAAGCTAACATACATAATCTAGCCATCAATAACAAACTTGAGGCTCAAATCTACTTAGATTCCCAGTGCGCTACTTAAACTATCATTCAATCAAATGAAAACCGAGGAGTGAGAAGTGATATACCTTCCAGGGTCCTTCATTTAATCACGCATATGTCATGTCAAGTAAACATTACTAYGATTAATCAAATTGGCAGATATGATAAGAATTGACTAATAATATACATATTGTAATGCATCCATCTATCTACTGCAATCAATGGTTTACACTCCATTAAGACCTTTTCATCATACACCATTAATCAACATAAGACAAKCTTTCTCCATTCTTCCTAATTACAATCCCATTTCACCATTTGAAGGAAAGTGCATAAATTCAATTTGAATAAATTACCATTGTCCTGTAAAAATTTATCATTCTAACATAAGGCATTCCTATAAAAATTATCCTATAAATATTATCATTTAATTATTGTCATTAACATAACTGACTTTTAAACAAGGGAAATAAGGGCATCCCAAGGTTCTTTGAAACTCTATTAGAGTCTTATCTGGAATGTGTTCCAAGGAAGGAAGTGATGTTTAAAAACCACAAAATAACTTTCAACAAAAATAATAGTCAACCTTATAGTTGTCTAACTGCTATAAACGCCACTTGCTAGCAACACGATAATAATTTTTTGACCAGGTTAAATCTTGTATATTACAATAAAGGAAACAAAATTCTATTTGGTTTTTATTTAAAATTTATTGGGGTAATGATACGGTGTCAAGTGAGAGCACTCGTGATCCAGTCAAATCATTTTAAAATCAATTCAAGAGCCAAACAATAATCAAGCGTAACCAATCTCCCAGTTTATATCCGTAAAATAAATAATCAAAGGTACGCCAATTTCAATATTTATAAAAAAATACTAATCAATTGGCACCCCATGACCCTTGCATCATTTGCCATGAATTAGAGTTTTTCTGTTGTAGTTCCACTGCTTTAAGATCACCATATCCATTTTGGTATTAAATAACGATCGAAATCGAACTATTTTGGGTTCGAGGGTAAAGGTGGACTGCAATATTCATCCAGGATATTGGAAAGGCACCCATTGGACCAAAAGAGGCACCACTCCAGGATTTCGTAGAGCATCAACTTTACCAGGAGCTACAATGTCTCCAATGGTAGTGCCACTGAGATCAAAGTGTGGTTGGCCAGATGCGCAGATTCCACTTGGGCATGAGTCTATAATCACTACAGTCACACCCATTGGGTTACACAAATCATTCATTATGCACTTTACCTGATAGAAAACTCCATAGCCTTGTCCTCCATTGAACAAGCCTGGAATTCCTGCAGCTATTTTTGATCCATAAGTCACATCTCTCAATACACAACCATAGCCACAATCCCCTCCGTCGGTTTCGTCTCCATTTTTTTCACCATACCATGTAGTATTACTTGTCTACCAACCAATCCCTTGAGCTTCACAACATATCATTATACAAGCTCCAAGTGCGAGTATATAAGCCTAGGAAAGTCTCAAGCTCCCCATTTCTGAATTGATAGCGACAAAAGATTATAGTATAAAAACTCAAAGAAATTACTCTCTCAACTGGTAGGTTTCTCTCCTTGTGTAGGCATCATCCGGTTTGCAGTCATAACTTTTCCATTAAACCCCAAAGGAGCAGACCCACCAAAATTCTTAATATGTATGACAATAGTTTCTATGAAATATAGAATAGCTATACTAGATTGGGGTTGGAATTCCCTCCTGTAGCTTCATGTTGTACTCATATTTAGTATTTTCATATTTGATACAAAATTTAGGAAGAACTCGGAGATTATTAAATGGAAAGCCTATACCTATTCACTAGTACATATTGTAAAAATTTTGACATTCTATTTGCAGCGTTATGGACAAAATTGGCCATACTGTCGAAAAATAGAGGAAATTTTAATTTTTTTTTTTCCATATTGCCCGATAATGTCGCTATTGCCACGTTGACGTCTCTCTTGCCATGTTGTCATCTCTCTTGCCACGTTTTTGTCTCTCTTGCCACATTTTCCACATAGTCGCCTCTCTTGCCACGTTTGTGGCATAGTCGTCCCTCTTGCCACGTTTGTGAACATAGTTGTTGCAGTTGCGACATTGTGGAAACTAGGTTTTCCCCCTCCAACAGTCACCTAGTATTTTGACCAAGGCAACTTTGATTTGGTCAATGATTGTCAGAATTACGATGTATAAAATCTATAAACATGTTGCATTTTACGGATGTTACGACAAGTTTGCTATAATAATGACACTTCAAAAAGGGTTTGTGGGTCTTCTTGGATAGAGTACAACTATTAAAAGACATTGTACTAGGGCTCTTCTCATTTCATTTTATTTTTCTGATCAGTAGAATTTTAAAGGAAACAACTATAAGAAGACATTGTACTAGGGATAGAGTACATGATGGGCAACGATGACCTGTGAATGGGGCCAACGTTGAATTTTTTTCAAAATGTTTATGTATGAAATCATACACCATTGAGTCTTGAAACCCTCCCATACCGTCGAGGCATGCGTCTAGTCTAACCATGTCAAATTTTGATGCATACAGGCACATATTGAAGAAATTTCAACATTGGCCCCATTCGCTACTCACTATGTGGGGTCGGTGCATGACATTTTTGGTGGTTGAATTGGAAGTTCCATGAAATTTCAAGAGAGTTCCAATAAAGATTCTACAGATGGAAACAAGGACATTTTATGATCCATTACAAATTGATAAGTCCTTTAAAAACATTAATCTGACCTCTTATCTCTTGGCACCCCTCCTCGTTGACTGTCACATCTCTTTACATCATAGGTTTCCTTTCCTTTTTGTGAGTGGTTTAGCTTCTCTCTTATTGACAAATAATGGAAATGCTTGAAAGAAATTTCATGACTATTCTCTATATCCTATTTTCTTCTAATGACTACCCTAAATGATTCAACATCTTGATTATGTCATGATAGCTTTTTTGAGGGGTAGTTTTTTTACAATTATTTTATCAAAGAGTCATATAATTTGAAGTGTTGTTCTTCTTTTCTTATTTTTTATTACGCCAAAGGAGTTCTTTTAAGGGGATTTTTTTTCAAGTTTTCGTCGTCTGTCCAGGATCAATTAGACACGAACACGCTTCATCCTGGCTTGTCTTTATCCACGTGTATTTTTACCGAATCTACACTGCGATCAACTCCGATCTTATTTCTTAATATTGTCGGCTTAATTGGCATTTTCTTCTTGTTTTAGGTTGTGCCCCAGCCTCTTCTCCCAGATCTCGAAAGGCACTTGCAATGCCCTGTAGCAGTGGAGGGGATTGCTAGATATGCTGTATTAGAGACGCCGCGACCATTACAAGCTAGAGCTGTTGCAGTGATGACCACGAAGATAACACCTCCCCTGGAAGTCGTCATAAGCCATGGAGCCAGTGTTTTGGTCTGGAGCCAAGGTTTTGGTCTGGTACATTTAATTGGGCAGAGGAAGCTGCTCGAGCCTATGATGTGGCTGCACGAAATATTAGAGTAAGATCCTATGACCTCGGGCTGTGATGAGGGCGGGGATCGCAGAGGCTTCCAGGGAAAAAACCACCGCGTTCCTTTTCTGGTTTAAATTGATTTTTCAGTGCCATTTTCGCCAGATTTTCATGGGGGCGAACATTTGGTCGCCACGACACATGTTGAAGAAGGCTCCCTGGTTGTTTTTGTGCATTCCCCCTCTAACAACATGTGGGATTCTATAAGTTTCCCTCCCCGTTCCCCATGACTCTACAAAATTCTAATGATCGACCTTTCCTATTGAATAGTTTCCCTTCCAACTATGTGTATGAGGTGGCATAAGGGACGTTTTCGAGAAAAATGCAAGAACCATCTTGGGGAAATCCAGATTCATGCCATTGTCACCTAAGTTATTTATGGCATCCCAGAAGGAGTTTGATTAACTACGACTTCAGTTTGATGAACTGCGGCTTCTTCATTATATTCATAAATGGTATCCACAACACCAACTCGCCAATAGATGCTTATTTCTGTACTCCCATATTTCTGTACGCTAGTGGATGTGGGCCTTTAACATATTGTTATAACCCTAATTTGCACCAGATATGCTTACCTGGCATCATGCCATCTCATTTTACATATTTTTCCAAGCCACTACTGAACAACTTCTTAAAAAACACCATTTTTTAGGGCATACACGCCCTGATTCACTATTGCACGCGTGTGTATGCTAGCTGACCCACTACAACCTGCGTATACCCTAAGAAACATGAAAAACAGAAAGTTGCAGATGAAATGCACAGTTTTGGGTAAGTTACCTAAATTGTTTTACTGCCCATAGTCGGTCACTCGAACAAATACCTATCCCTTTCTAGCCTATAAAAGAAGGGGTAGGGGTCCCATTTGAAAAAAGGAAAATAATAGTAAAGAAACTCTATCCGATTTCACATTCCCTTTGTCCCAACCTTTTGCAACTAGTGTGTGAAGAGAAGCATATACAAAAGCAGTTGGAGCATAGTTGAAGAGAAGCCCAGGACCAGACTCGAGGAGTAGTGGTCGATCTTGCTATCGTAATTTACTCTTGTGAGATTAATAAAAGGAAGTACTTTTCCCGTCCCACCATATGAGGTTTTTCGATGTCTAAATTTGATTATATTTTTATGGAATCTCTTACCCATACCTCACGACCAAACATTACAGGGTATCTCTTTCTTGATCCCTTATATTGCATCCTAGAGGTTTGATGTTCAATCCCCTTTAAGAAGAAGACAACATTTACAGGAATACAACCCGATTTCGCTTGATTTCACTTAAGGATGAGCCTCAATACAAACCACAAGATTTAGTCTCCATCCCAATATACACTTAATCTAATTTAGTCAAATGGAAAAATGAACCAATAAACTCTCATTAGGCTCACGATCTACCTATGATCCCATATCCATGATCTCCTATCCTGTATCACTCACGATACAACCAAAACTCCTTGCTTTCGGCATTGAATGATGCCAAATCACATGTCTTGGACACAATTTGTCCCTTCAACTGAATGTTAGAGGCCGATAATTACTCCAGGTGCGTTTTGTTTTCTTTGTTGAGCTCTACAGGTCATCAATCACTAATCTTGGCATGACTGGATTCCTTAGCAACTCCAATTGGAACTCTACAATTGTATCTACATAATGTGCACATCATAAACAATACCAAATATACGATTTTTCCTTACTAGAATCATACCTTCCAAAGCTCTTGTTTGAACAGAGAGGCATCTTCTCGATTCTTTTGTAAAAAAGGCTTGCTTTCACCTTGATGAATTATGGCATAAATGATTTTCAGGTAGAATCTTAGTCATTGGAATCTATGACTTAAATAGATTGTATGCAGAAAATTCACAAGAACTCAAAATAATAATCAGAGAATTTATCGATAACTCATGGTGTTAATATTAGCATTGAATAAAGAAAATCACACAGAAATCTCGATTCATATTAACATTAATACTTGGAAATTGAATATGGGAAAGGGAAAACAAAAACAATGAATGGAGTCTGCAATGAATATTTGTCATTAAAACTTGAGACCTCCTCCACACTTCCTACCTACAACACGCCCACTGTTCCTACTTTGCTTTTATTTTTAGCTTACACTGTAACAATTTCATTTATACAACCAAGAGGAGATTGATTCGAATAAAAAAATAGGATTGAATCCTCTAAAACTTAGGRGAAAAAAAAAACCTTATCTTTATCTWACTCCTTCCTAAAATCACTCAACCCTCTTATCTAATGTTGGAATTTAGAAAAATTACGATAAGTTTATTCACAGTGCAAGTTACAATTTCCAATTGGAAAATGATGTAAGAAGGCCAGTGATGTCTCAGTTGGATCATAGTGTCTGTCCAAGTATTTTAAGCTGTGTTGGAGCAGAAATATATCTATATGATGATGAATTGAAGGGCCTAGAAAACTTGAATTAACAATGTCTTACTTTGCAACAAGGCTTTGATTTATACCAAAATTTTCTGACTGCTAATGTTTACAGGAATCCCTAATGTTTTTCAATTTACTTGCTTAGCAACTATTTTATTTCATCAATATGTGTCATGATCATTTTATTGATCTCCTAAAGAGAAAGTTTTAGGAAATCTGAAAGAGCTCAAACATAGAACAGAAAAAGTTCTGATGGTGGGCATAAAAAAACAAAAACAAAAAAAATTAAGCAAGTGAACAGTTCATTTACAAATACATTGACTTGAAAGGGCCTATGGATCTGCTATTGTGAGAGTGACAAATTCAAATCACTTGCAGAGATAGAATGAAGAGCTCTTTGAACCCTGATGCAATTTAAACTTCAAACCTTCGTTAGAACAATAAATGGTCATGGAGGTCGCTACCAAATAAGGCACTTTGCTAGGAACTGTGGCTATCTAGTATCAATATATCAACATAAGACAGCTTGTCACAACAGATTTTAGAATGCTATTGCAAATACAGTGAGATTATAATCCTTCATGTAGTGATTACTTATTATCAAATTACAATGTTAGAAGCATACTACATTTAATATGGAAATAGAGAAGATAGGAGAAAGCGATTTTTTCTCTGTTTGATTTATAGAACAACATGTGCTTTCCTTCTACTACAATTTCTTCTTATTCTTCTGCTCAAAATTTTCTATAACTTTGTCTTCCTCTCAATATTAATTGTTGCTAACTAAATAACCAAATAAGGAATCAATGAATCTAATATGGGGGGATAAGTGGAATATGGACAGAGACTATGAGAGTGTTGGCCCTGTGAGATGCGCGAGTGATAATGCCTGCCAGAAACATGGAGAGTGGCCACAGGGTGAAAGAAGTCATTCTTTAAGACAATCCCAATGCCAAAATGGATGTCATGGAGCTCAATCTCAGTTCACTCAATTCTGTGCAAATATTTGTAGCCTCCTTCAATTCATTAATGGATCAACATTTGAATATTCTCACTAATAATGCAGAGATAATGGGATGCCCTTTCCAGATTTTAGAGGATGGCATAGAGCTTCAGTTTCTAACCAATCATTTAGTTATAAACATGTGGAGACTTATCATAATCGAGGTATGTATTATATTATCCAATACACAATCTTCTTTGTACATTGTGTATGCATGATGAGAATGAAGATCTAAAAGATCCTTGAGTATTGCAATTAGTAGCATTGCTCTTTCAGTGCTCCAATT
Source organism: Picea mariana (assembly GCA_032191745.1). Taxonomy (NCBI): domain Eukaryota; kingdom Viridiplantae; phylum Streptophyta; class Pinopsida; order Pinales; family Pinaceae; genus Picea; species Picea mariana. The sequence goes on along the minus strand of JASDQU010012911.1, from coordinate 108,061 downwards.
TGATGGTTATCACAATGGAGATTTACATAAAAAATTATCTCTATATGAGAGATTGAAATCTAATCAAATATCCATTGGAGATTCTCAGTTTAGCATGGGTTCTTCAGAATGCAAATAATCAGTGCAATTAATTGAAAATACAGTTATGCTTTTCTATTTTGTTTTTACTTTGTAGATGAGAATACTCATACTTCAATTCTGAAAACTAAAATCAAAACATTGACCATGTAGAAATTGGTGCTTAAGAGGGTAGTTGTGGACCTTGGGAGAAGAGAGTAGTCTAGTTATAATCAAAGAGATGGAACCCATGACATCTATGTCTATAATGAAATTTTTTTCTCTCTCAAAATCTTTTTACAATGTTAATACAATTTCATGAAGGAAATTGTATTTTATTTATATTATTAATGTGGGTTTGTTACACTATGCAAAGTCTTGGTGATGATGAAAACGACAGATGGCTCCTATTCCTTGTTAGAATGTCATGAAGATTCACTTGATTCATGTGTTATCATGTGCCCATGAGTTTTCAATTCACAGCCCTATATGACTTCTATGTTTGTACAAAATCGAGCAATCAACACATAGGATCTTCCGCAGCCCAATGGCCAGAATGTGCAAGCCCTGGTATTGTAATGACAAATAGTACTGCTTGTCCTGAAGAGCAGGTTCAGTTTGAAAATGTAGGATTGGATCAGGTAATTTCATATCTCAAAATTCTTCAGAATATTCTTCTCAGAACTGTCATGAATATCTCAATTCCTCTATTTGAAGATACTGAACCATCTCCCAGATTGAACGTAAACAGGAAAAATATACAAAGGTTTGTTATATGCAGGATGGAAGATAATGAACCATCTCCTATAAGAACCCATTTTGGCAGATTCCAGATGACATCTTTTATTTGCAAGCAACCAAGTTTGTTTTCAGCTCAGAAATGAGAAAGAAGGCAACATATCAACACTGGGATTTCAATGTTGTTTTGTTTAGCTTGATGACCAAGCATAGAGGAAGAAGGTTTTGTTGACGTAACCAAAGAGTTCTGGGATTCTCAAGTCCCCCAAGAAGGACACTTGTCCCCAAGTAGGAGCCAGATGTTACCCCTTGGTTTGCACAAGGATATCTTAGTGATTCTTCGCAGCCTTGAGGACGAAAAGGGATGGAATCATTTTCTGCACAAAACTATTATATCACAGTATAAAGGAAGATCTGGTGGTACCATTTGACAATGTATTCGAACATGACATTATTCGAGGGGATTTCTACAGGGGTAAGGCTATCAACATTTAAAACTTGGAGACCATGAACCACATGAGGCTGTGCAACTTGAGATTCTGAGTTTGGTGTTATCATACATACTAAGAGGGATGGTTGTCAGGTTTTTGAAAGCACTTCCAAAGAGATCAAAACTTGTCACTATTACATTCAAGACATGAATAAAGTAACTCTGGAAAATGTTGTGAGAGTCCTTGAAGGTCCAACATTGATTCCTTGGATGATTCCAGCTAGCCCCACTGGAGTGCATGGATGAAAGGGTTTCTTTTCATTATCATGAATTGTATGGAGACCTGTGACTTCCTCCAAGTTCAAGCTTCCATGCATAGAAACAACAATCTTACAAGTCTACCTCCAGCACAATAGATCTCAGTCCATACAGAATGAATACTGGAGTATACTGGCATGAGCAGGAAATTTAGGCATGGATCAAGATTTTGTGAGAGTGTGTCGTTTGTAGGCAAACAGAAATGTCAAATTCTAATGCATCTTCTGATAAATGCAAGGGGATCAGGACTTTGAGCTAAATGAAGTTTTGTGGATAGGTTATCCAAGTTACATGACTATCGTTGAAATGAGCTTAAGAAAGGAATTCTCTCTTTTAGGTGAGATCAAATGCATAACAATGGATTTTTGGTCATACTTATGCAAGGATAAGCCTGACTTTGTAATTGAAGACCAATCATGTGATTTGAGACTTGCTGCTAGTAAAATTCACCTCTAT
>JASDQU010012911.1:92933-106042 GCA_032191745.1 Picea mariana | reverse complement strand
TTATGCTTTTCTATTTTGTTTTTACTTTGTAGATGAGAATACTCATACTTCAATTCTGAAAACTAAAATCAAAACATTGACCATGTAGAAATTGGTGCTTAAGAGGGTAGTTGTGGACCTTGGGAGAAGAGAGTAGTCTAGTTATAATCAAAGAGATGGAACCCATGACATCTATGTCTATAATGAAATTTTTTTCTCTCTCAAAATCTTTTTACAATGTTAATACAATTTCATGAAGGAAATTGTATTTTATTTATATTATTAATGTGGGTTTGTTACACTATGCAAAGTCTTGGTGATGATGAAAACGACAGATGGCTCCTATTCCTTGTTAGAATGTCATGAAGATTCACTTGATTCATGTGTTATCATGTGCCCATGAGTTTTCAATTCACAGCCCTATATGACTTCTATGTTTGTACAAAATCGAGCAATCAACACATAGGATCTTCCGCAGCCCAATGGCCAGAATGTGCAAGCCCTGGTATTGTAATGACAAATAGTACTGCTTGTCCTGAAGAGCAGGTTCAGTTTGAAAATGTAGGATTGGATCAGGTAATTTCATATCTCAAAATTCTTCAGAATATTCTTCTCAGAACTGTCATGAATATCTCAATTCCTCTATTTGAAGATACTGAACCATCTCCCAGATTGAACGTAAACAGGAAAAATATACAAAGGTTTGTTATATGCAGGATGGAAGATAATGAACCATCTCCTATAAGAACCCATTTTGGCAGATTCCAGATGACATCTTTTATTTGCAAGCAACCAAGTTTGTTTTCAGCTCAGAAATGAGAAAGAAGGCAACATATCAACACTGGGATTTCAATGTTGTTTTGTTTAGCTTGATGACCAAGCATAGAGGAAGAAGGTTTTGTTGACGTAACCAAAGAGTTCTGGGATTCTCAAGTCCCCCAAGAAGGACACTTGTCCCCAAGTAGGAGCCAGATGTTACCCCTTGGTTTGCACAAGGATATCTTAGTGATTCTTCGCAGCCTTGAGGACGAAAAGGGATGGAATCATTTTCTGCACAAAACTATTATATCACAGTATAAAGGAAGATCTGGTGGTACCATTTGACAATGTATTCGAACATGACATTATTCGAGGGGATTTCTACAGGGGTAAGGCTATCAACATTTAAAACTTGGAGACCATGAACCACATGAGGCTGTGCAACTTGAGATTCTGAGTTTGGTGTTATCATACATACTAAGAGGGATGGTTGTCAGGTTTTTGAAAGCACTTCCAAAGAGATCAAAACTTGTCACTATTACATTCAAGACATGAATAAAGTAACTCTGGAAAATGTTGTGAGAGTCCTTGAAGGTCCAACATTGATTCCTTGGATGATTCCAGCTAGCCCCACTGGAGTGCATGGATGAAAGGGTTTCTTTTCATTATCATGAATTGTATGGAGACCTGTGACTTCCTCCAAGTTCAAGCTTCCATGCATAGAAACAACAATCTTACAAGTCTACCTCCAGCACAATAGATCTCAGTCCATACAGAATGAATACTGGAGTATACTGGCATGAGCAGGAAATTTAGGCATGGATCAAGATTTTGTGAGAGTGTGTCGTTTGTAGGCAAACAGAAATGTCAAATTCTAATGCATCTTCTGATAAATGCAAGGGGATCAGGACTTTGAGCTAAATGAAGTTTTGTGGATAGGTTATCCAAGTTACATGACTATCGTTGAAATGAGCTTAAGAAAGGAATTCTCTCTTTTAGGTGAGATCAAATGCATAACAATGGATTTTTGGTCATACTTATGCAAGGATAAGCCTGACTTTGTAATTGAAGACCAATCATGTGATTTGAGACTTGCTGCTAGTAAAATTCACCTCTATCCTGAGTTTGTATGCAACCTTTGTACAAGGGAAGGTCTGTGGATCTGAGTTAACCTACCTCTGAAGCTAGAGTGGTGACTAGAATAGTATTCTACATACAGTGTTGAATGTGATCACCAGACTAGTAGCTTGTTCTATCATAGCAATGACACCCAGGTCAGTTTTAACCCAGGCCGATTTGTGGTACGGTCATAAAACAACAACATGATGATGAGGAAATACTTTGGAGATACTCCTAGATTTTCACTATCGAGATAAAGCCATAATACCTCAGCCTAGACAACAGATTAGTGAAGAGGGAGCTGAAATTATGAATGGGATGTGACACACACACACACACACACACACACACACATATATATATATAGAGAGAGAGATCTTGGCACTGGAGTAAAATTAGTGGAGCTGACCTGAACCTAGAATTGAGGCCAACCTAATGAGTCCATTAAATTAACTTCAATTTGAAAATAATTTGTTGGAGTCGACTTCTCTGTTTGTACAGAATCGAGAAAACAACAAGAAGAATCTTTCACAAAACAATGGCGAGACTGTGTGGGCCCTAATCTTGTAATCACAAACAATACTTCTTGTACTGAAGAGTAGGTTCAGTTTGAAAATGCAGGATTGGATCAGGTAATTTCATATCTCAAAATGCTTTAGAATATTCTTCTCAGAAGTGTCATGAATATCTCAGTTCCTCTGTTTGAAGATCCCAGATTGAACGTAAATGGGCAACATATATAACGGTTTGTTATATGCAGGATGGAAGGGTGGTTGTATTTTGTTATAGGAGCCTGTCCATTGGAGGCAGAAGTTAATGAATACATGGACCTAATAATCACCAAAATACCAAAGATTAAACAGGGACATATTTGCTTCAATATGGGCATCAATATCTTGCATGAGGAATTGAAAAGGTTATTTGAGTTCCCTAATTTAAGCTATTCAAAGCACGAATATTATGGCGTTGAATGCCTTATGAATGATGCCATAGATTACACCTTCCTGCAGTTGCAAGAAAGCAAGAAGAAAATTCCAAGATGGATAAAATGGCAATGAGGTGTTTCATTTCTTCATGGTAGATAGTAGATATGATAGCCTTATCCAAAGGTGCATGAATAGGTCCTATAAGAACCCGTTTTGGCAGATTCTAGATGATGTCTTTTAGTCGCAAGAAACAAAGTTTGTTTTCAGCTCAGATATGATAGAGAAGGAAACATATCAACACTGGGATTTCAGTGTTGCTTTGCTTAGCTTGATGACCAAGCATAGAGGAAGAAGGTTTTGTTGACGTAACTAGAGAGTTATGTGATTCTCAGGTCCCCCAATAAGGACACTTGTCCCCAAGTAGGAGCCAAATATTACCCCTCGGTTTGTACGGGGTATCTCAATGATTCTTAGATACCCTGAGGAAGAAAATGATTATATCACAGTATAAAGAAAGATATGATGGTACCATTTGACAATGTCTTTGAACACGACATTATCCGAGGGGATTTCTACAGGAGTAAGGCTGCCAGCATTTAAAACTTGGAGGCCATGAACCACAGGAGGATCTGCAATGTGATCATCTGAGTTTGGTTTAATCATACTTACTAAGACTGATGGTTGTCAGGTTTTTGAAAGCACTTCCAAAGAGATCAGAACTTATCACTGTTACGTTCGAGACATGAACAAAGTAACTCTGAAAATTTATATGAGAGTCCTTGAAGGTCCATCATTGATTCCTTGGATGATTCTAGCTAGCCCCATTGTAGTGTATGGATGAAAGGATTGCTTTTCATTATGACGATCTATATGGAGACCCATGACTTACTCCAAGTTCAAGTTGCCATTCATATAAACAACGATCTTACAGGTCTACCTCCAACACAATAGATCTCAGTCCATACAGAACGCTTGCTAAAGTATACTGGCACGAGCAGGAAATTCAGGCATGGATCAAGATTTTGTGAGGAGAGTGTGTCGTTTGTAGGCAAACATAAATGTCAAATTTTGATGCATCTTCTGATAAATGCAAGTGGATTGGGATGTAGTGCTAAATGAAGTTTTTTGGATAGGTTATCCAAGTTACATGAAGATGGTTGAAATGAGATTAAGAAAGGAATTCTTTTTTTTGGGTGAGATCAAACACATACCAGTGTTATTTTGGTCATACTTATGCAAGGAGAAACCCGACTTTGTAACTGATGATCGATCATGTGATTTGAGGCTTCCTGTTGGTATAATTTGCCTCTATCCTAAGTTTTTATGCAACCTTTGTATGAGGGAAGGTCCGTGGATCTGAGTTAACCTACCTCAGAAGCCAGAGTGGTGATTGCAATAGTATTCTACATAGAGAGTTTGATGTGATCACCAGACTAGTAGCAGGTTCTATCACAACAATGATGCTCAGGTCAGTTTTCACCCAGGCAGATTTGTGGTACTGTCATAAAACAACAGCATGATGATGAGGAAATACTCCTATATTTTCACAGTCAAGATGAAGCCAGAATACGATGAAGCTAGAATACCTCAGCCTAGACAACAGATTAGTGAAGAGGGTGTTGAAATTATGAATGGGATGTGACATAGACATACATATAGACCTTGGCACTGGATTAAATTAGTGGAGCCGACCTGAACCCAGAATTGAGGCCAACTTCATGAGTCCATTAAATTAACTTTAATTTGAAAATAATTTTCTAGAGCCGACCTGTAATTTCATCATACTAGGGCCGACCCATGTCTGAATTTGCATAAATGTGGGGTTGGAAAATAGGGCTGACTTGATATGTTTTAAAATTTGATGATGGGAGATGACCTTGAAGTATGAGTCTACCTTGGATAAGCGCCCAATTATTGGGGTTTTTCCTTTAAATATGGAAGTTGATTCAGTCTACGTCGGTCTTGCCACCTCCAAGACGTCGGTCTTGCCACCTCAAAGAGTGTCGCTCCCATAGAAACCACGTCAGAGCTGATACCTCTTAACATTTCTCTTGCCACCTCCAAAATGACTCTCTTGCCACCTCCCAGACATTGCTCATGCCACCTCCAAGACGTCTCTCTTGCCACCTCTAAGACGTTGGTCTTGCCACCTCCAATCCGTCTCTCTTGCCACCTCCAAGACATCTCTCTTGCCACCTACAAGACGTCACTCTTGCCGCCTACAAGTCGTCTCTCTTGCCACGTCCAAGACGTCTCTCTTTCCACTTCCAAGTTGTCTCTCTTGCCACATCCATGACATTGATCTTGCCACGTTCCAGACGTGGCAATACAAACAAAATCTATGTCGTCGGAAAAATGATGTTTGAGGGGGTCCATTGTTTGTCATTCTCTCAACAATATAAAGTGGCAATTGCATCGAACATGCCGTTGAAATTTGACCCAAATGCACTAGTGATTCAAAATGCACACAATTAATGATCTTTTAAATCTTAAATTCTAATCTTATGGCTGGTAATTGAAGATAAAAAAAATGGAAATCGCAATAAAGATTAAAGAAAATGCAGAGAGGAGATGATAGGCCAATCGCAGAAAGAATTAAATTGGCAGCAAGAAATAAATCATTCACAGCAATAATCACTGCAAGAAGAATAAATGTTTCTTCGAGCAAAGAGAGGGGTGCAAAGCCCTTAGCCTCCCCACGCAGAGAAATACATTGCAATAAATGTTAGGCAAAGGAAGGATCCTACACTTATTATCCATGCACAGTAAAGTAGGGCATTTGAATCTCAATGTTTAACACCGGAGTGAAAGACAGCCGATTCGGCTCCTGGCCGACTGCTCAGGCATGGACTAATAACTTAAGGATAAAGGAACAAAAGATAAAAACACAATTTTTCTTGTATTAAAAACAATAAAAAAAACGTAGAGAAGTCATTTGCATTCAAAATTGGGGTTTGCCAATGGAAATCAATCAAAAGTGCAGTGAGCATAAGGTTGGGATAAATTTGAATTCTCTAATCATAAAATGTTGGGTTCATCAAGACAAATTCGCTGCAAGAAAAAGGAAATCTCTGGATGATGTTACTCTAAATGAAACATAAACTTTAACACAATAGAAGTACCTTAACTGAAGACGCAGGAACATAATTTAACTACCATTCAATACAAATATACACACGTGTATCGTAGCCAAATGTGAATGCTCTGAAATCATTGTCCCATGTGCGCTCTATCCAGCTCCCACTTGCCAACCGATGTGACCTCACCGGTACCTCCCAACCAATTGTAGGGGTCCTCTTCTTCCCCCAGAACCCCTCGAGACGCAAAGGGGCCACACACACGATACCAGAGAATGTTAGCACCTAGATCGCCTCGCAAGGTCGAGCTACCACTTGTTACCCGAGCTGGGTATCCCAGCTCCCACAAGAGAAAGTTCAGTCAACATGAAATTTTAGTAGTGTAACGTTATGCAAACCATATGTGATCCATACTCGTCCTTCGCCATCTCTTTTATAGAGTTTCTTAGTCGTTAGTTTCCCAAACCTTCATTATATTTATTTTTTCATTTATTTAATTAGGAAAAACCTCCCCTGTACACTTGTCGCTCGATCTCCTAGTTGCACCAAAAAATCAATTTTATTAATTAATTAAATATTCCTATTTCCCTCACCCATCTAAAAGCATTCCTAAAAATGCTCCTCAGTGTCCCAATATTCCTTTACAATTCTTAAATGACTTACGCCTTACTTAATTCCTAGTTGAGTTCATAAATAGAAAATTTTGAAGGCTAGATTCCTTACTAAGTTAGACATTCCCCCTTTTCCCTTAAGTTTCCCCTTTTCTTTAAGTTTCCCCCTTTTTCTTTAAGTTTTCCCCTTTTATTTTTAACTAAAAATCAGATTTTGCAAGTTTAGAAAAACAACCATTTACCCTTTTAACAAACTTAATCCTCCCATATAATTTTTACTTTAATAATTAAAGTTTGAATTTCTTTACCCCCTTATTGTTATATGTCTAATTATTTTTGTTCATAGGTTCTACTTAGACCTAGGTTTTAAATTCACTAGGCTTGGCGACAATTCTTAAGGGAAATTTTGTTATTAAACTTACTCATCACTTCATTCATTTTAAGGCCAACTGAGTCCTAAGGAGGCATAGTTTTCTAGGCACTAGGTTTATTAACTTACCAATTAAAATCATGACGTGCCCTTCAGGATGCACTACGTGCTCCAAGGGTGCCACTCGTCTCTTTCCATTTTATTTGTGCGACATTCCCTTCAAGACGCACTACGTTCTCCAAGGGTGCCACTCACCTCTTCACTGAATTTGGTAGACGTCAAACCCCTGGAGTCAATACTTCATGAGGTGATCTTGTGGGAGACTAAGGGACTCTAAGGAATAAGGATCCTACCTTATTGCGTGCCTCTTAGAATCATCATGAGTGACTGTCACAGTCTTCCCTCACGACATCGTGGGTCTCTTGAATTAGGTAATCGTTAACCTACAGTTCGAGCCACGACGAGAGTGTTAGTAGGTTGTGGCAGGGTTGTTGCCACACCTCTCCCTCAATGTCTTTGTTTGTCGTGCATGACCCCTTTACTCCAAATGTGAGTCTGGTCGACAAGTTATCATCAGCCTACATCCATCAACAAATCATGTCAGCAATAACAATCAACATCACAATATCTAATCATATGTACATAAGTCACATCAACAACATCCAAACCCTAACAGTCCACTCCCTGACTCGATCTGGAGTCCAAGGGGTTTCATCGATGCCTCGACATCCTCAACTCCAGAGTCTTGCACACTCAGGAGAAATCAATAAATAGCACATGTCAATGTAAATGCAACAAAATAACATATCATCAATTCCACAATACTTCATAATCATTATCACAAAAACCAATTGTATATAGAACCAGATCACTTGTACGCAAGTATCCTCAAAGAATAAATCTGCTCAGAGCGCACAAGAGCTGGATGTTACATACACCCCCTCTTGGTTTAAACTTCATCCCAAAGTTTCACAGTAAATAAGTGACTAAATAAGGTGTATCACAGTATCATAAGTCTATTTATCAAACAAAATGGAAACTGATGACGGATATCATATGCGTCCTCCCGGGTCACTGAGTGTGGACTATAATTGTCCCACTGGACCTTGACCTAATCTACTGTTCGACGCCGTAGCTGTCAAATTTGATGGTCCAGGAGGCGGATTGGCTTTGCCTTGAGCGGAACCTTGTCTGATACCTACAAGGAACTTATGTCAATAACGTGTGTAGGGTCACTAACATAATGTCTCAAAATAGAAACGTGAAAAACATCGTGCATATGCCTTAAAGAATCAGGCAATGCTAGTCGATAGGCCATCAGCCCCTTCTTTTCCACAATCTCGAAAGGTCCCACGAACCTAGGAGAGAGTTTATCACCCTTTCCAAACTTGATCAAACTCTTATGTGGTTTCACCCGCAAGAAGACTCGATCGCCAACTTCATAACTATGATCGACACGATGCGCATCTGCATAACTCTTCTGTCAATTCTGTGCTTCCTTGATCCTTTGTATTATTGTTTTCATTTGATATTCCATTTCTTGGAACTCTTCTAGACCCACCAGGATCCTATCCTCAAGTCGATCCCAACTCAAAGGTGTCTGACAGGGTCTCTCGTAAAGAAACTCAAAAGGCACCATCTTAATGGTGCTTCTCTAACTATTGTTATATGCAAATTCTACCAGTGGCAAGAATTATTCCCAACGCTTAAGTTGGTCCATCATGTACATACGTAGCAGGTCTTCCAAAATTTGGTTTGTTCTTTCGGTCTGCCCGTTTGTCTCCTGGTGATATGAGGTACTAAATTTAAGTTGGGTTCCCAAGGACTCTTGGAAACTAGTCCAAAATCATCCTGTAAACACCGATCCTCTATCAAATATAATCCTCTTAGGCACACCATGCAACCTCACAATCTCACTGAAGAAAACTCTAGCAATTTCAAGTGCCTGATACGTCGTACATGCAGTAATAAAATGAGCACTCTTCTTCAAAGTGTTGAATACCTTGAAAATCGAGTCGTGTATCCTTTTCGTTAGTGGAAATCCAACAATGAAATCCATCGAAATGACCTCTCATTTCAATTTAGGAATAACATGTGGTTGTAGTAATCCTGTCCAGTGTCTATGTTCAGCCTTCACCTACTGACATTCTAGACATATTGCCACGTAGTTGACTATGTATGCCTTCATTCCTTTCCATAAGAATAAGGGTTTAAGGTCTTCCCTCATCTTCGTGACTCCAGGATGAGCCACGTACACAGCTCTATGCGATTTGTTTAGGATCAAACTCCTCAACCCGTCGTTGGGTGGTACATAAATTTGACCTTTAAATCTCAAGAATCCGTCGTTTTACACAGTAAATTCTTCAAATTTTGGTACCATCATGGTGTTTTGTCCGATAAAATACTTGACCTCTTTGTACCAGTCATCGGCACGCTGTAAGGTTAGAATCTTTTCACATAGATTTTTCTAAAGAGGCATCATCGAAAATATGTGAGGTCTCCAACTTAATGGATCTACCACTCTGTTCAATGTTCCTTGTATGTAAGTAATATTGAAATCATACTCGCTAAGCAATTCCGACCAATGTTATTGTCGCGCGTTCAAGTTGCTTTGCATAAAGATGTGTTGTAGACCACAGTGTTCCATTTTTAGTTTGAATTTTCATCCAATCAGGTAGTGTCTCCAAACTCTCAAGGCATAAACAATGGCTAACAACTCCAAATCATGCGTCGCATAGTTCTCCTCATGCCTTCTCAACTTTCTCGAGATGTAAGTGATCACTCGACCGTCTTGCATCATGACTCTGCCTAAGCCTTCCTTGGATGTGTTGATGCATACCAAGAAGTCTGTGTCCATGTCTAAGACCTTTAGTATTGGTGTTGTCGTCAACAACTCCTTCAGCCTCCGAAAGGATTCCACGCATTTCTCAGTCTAAACAAACTTCTTATTCTTCTTTTGCAATTTTGTAATCGGATTTGCTATCTTCTAAAATGCCTCGATGAAATGTCGATAGTATCCTACTAAACCCATGAAGCTACGCACTTCTAGGACAATCGTCGGCGTAGGAAATTCCATAATAGCCTTGACCCTTGTTGGATCCACAGTGATACCTTCGCCGAAGATGACATGCCCTAAGTAATGAATCTTTGATTGATAAAACAAGCATTTCGACAACTTCCCATACAAATTTTTCTCTCGTAGACACTCTAGTACTATGCGCAAGTGCTCATCATGTTCCTCCATCGTCTGAGCGTAATTGAAAATATCATCAATGAATACTTGGATGAACTTGTCCAAGTATTCACAGAACACCCCATTCATCAAACTGATAAATACCCCTGGGGCGCTCATCAGTCCAAATGGTAAAACAATAAAATCATAATGTTCAAACCTCATTTTAAATGCAATCTTATGGATGTCGTCCTCTTTGATCCATAACTGGTGATACCCTGATCTCAGGTCGATCTTTGAAAACACCGTCACACCCTTCATATGATCAAACAGATCATCAATCTTTGGCAATGGATACTGATTCTTGATCATTTCCTTATTCAATTGAGGATAGTCAATGCAGAGCCTCCATGACCCATCCTTATTTCGTATGAAGATAACAGGCACACCCCACGACGACACACTTGGACGTATAAGTCCTAGGTCCAACAACTCCTGTAACTATGGGGTCGACATTCGATAAGGAGTTCTTGCTATCGGTTCAGTCCCCGGTTTTAGGTCTATGGTAAATTCCAATTGCCTCTTAGGAGGCATCCTAGATAACTTCTTAAGGAAGATGTCCACAAATTCTTGTACCACTGGACAGTTTTCTAGTCCTTCCACCACGTCCTTTTCGTTTAACTCAAGGATCACATAAATCTTGCATCCCTTGTGCATTCTCTTCCGTAGTTGCAAGGAAGAGATGAACCTTAGGGAGACTCCCTGATTCCAACCTACAATTAAATGTCTCTATCCCTCATCATCGACCAATCTCAATCATTTCGTCTTACAGTCGAGTATCTCATCATGCGATTCCAACCATTTCATACCAATCACGACATCATAAGACCCTAAGGTTGTGACGTACAACTTGGACCTAGTGAAAAAATCTCCCACGTGAAGGCTACATCCCGTAACATTCCCACCAACCTTTTGTTTGGCTCTCGAAGCCATTTCTACAAAGCTAAACTCATCATGTTTGATTGCCTTTAACTTTATTATTTTTAGCGTTGCCCCAGAAATGAAACTCTCTGCAGCACCTAGATCTATCAAAATTCTAAGGGTCTGGTCACCGACGGTACCTGATGTCTCGAGCACGGTCGACTGGTGCTCTTCCTGGCGGTTATTCACTGTTGCATGAATCCGGTGGGCCTTGCCCAAATATCCCATGGTAGTGGGTTCGACTGATCCAGAAGCTCTGGTCCTCTCCATTGAGCATTCACACTACTAATGTGGCTCCCTACATGTCCAACACCCTTTCTTTAGTCCATTACTCTTGGTACTCGAAGTAGAAGCTAACGGACCACCAACCTGGAACCCTGGTTTGTTTTGTTGAACAGGCCTAAACTGTTGTTGTTGTGGTCAATGTTGTTGATGGTGTTGTGCTCCTCAGTAAGGAGTCTGCTGTTGAGGCGTTGGTCGTCAAGGTGTAGTGAAAGTGGATCCTCTATGGAAGCCACAATATCCTGGTTAATGTCTAGCTCGTGTTTGATGTTGCTGCACACCAGATGATGCATGTCCTACTGGTCTCGCTGGATTCCTACTCTGACCCCCATTGATAATCTCCTCCTCTGCTATGAGGCCCTTCTAGACAACATCATGCAAGGTTTGAGGCATCAGAATCCTAAACTTTTCCAGAAAGCTGACATTAAGGCCCAACATGAACCTGTTGACCTTAAGTTGCTCTATATTCAGGTGCAGAGCATACCGAAGAAACTCCATAAAATGAGCCTCGTACTTGGGCATCGTACGACCACCCTGTCGCAAGGCGTTGAAGTAGTTGAGATGACGCTCAATGAATTCCTCAAAAAGATGCCCCTCCCAGAACCGTTCCTTGAACAGTTCCTATGAAACGTCTTTGACTGCCATGTTCAAATGTGGGAGGAGCATCTTCCATTATAGAAGAGTGCTCCCCTTCAGTTGAAATACCTCCCTGTGGACCTTCATTCTAGAGTTCGTAATCGTGAAGTGTGGAGAACCTCACCTTGCTCTCCAGCCATGCCTCAACGACTGAGCTGTCCACTACACTTGTGGACTTGAGAACTTATCCCTCTCAATTTCTTGGTGAAAGCTAATGGTACTGGTTCGACGTATTGTGGACCCTCAGGGGTATAGGTGCCCTGGCCTCATCTCAGTACAAATGGTGAATCAAGACCTCTGACATTTTCTGGAAGGACCTTCTAGACCATCATCATCCCTTACAACAATCTAGTCCATCCCAAGGACTTGTTCTTCCCCCTTGGGTTTAGACTCTGAGGGAGAGGGCACTTCTGGAGGCGTTACACCTCCTTCCATGACACCACGTTGTGAACCTCTATGGCGTCCTCTAATTGAGATCACCGCATTGACACGTTGAAGTTTTAATTAGCGCTAGGTTATTACTCAAGGGTTTACTGCAGTGGAAAGAATGGTGTTCCCCAGTCGCAGGGTTGAACCTGCTCTGATACCATATATAACTACCCTGAGATGTTATGACTACATGTGAGGCAAAGAAAGTAATATTTTTTTATTTATTTTTATGTAGGAAAGTAACAACAACAACAATTAATCAACACAACACAACAACACCAACCAACACATGTAACATGAACCTTCAATGCGAGTGATAATTATCAATCAAGGAATCAACATTTAGTGTGGCACACAATAACATAAACAACAGTCGATCGTTAGTGGCCTTTCACCACTTGTAGCCAGAAAAAACTAAATAATCAGACAATACTTCAATCAACCTTAAATTTTAGGTGCGCAAGGAAGCTGACATACATAATCTATCCAGCAATAACAAACTTGAGGCACAAATCTACTTAGATTCCTGGCGCGCTACTTAAACTATCATTCAATCAAATGAAAATCGAGGCGTGAGAAGTGATATACTTTCAAGGGTCCTTCATTTAATCACACATACGTCATGTCAAGTAAACATTACTACGATTAATCAACTTGGTAGATATGATAAGAATTGACTAATAATGTATATCTTGTAATGCATCCATCTATCTATTGCAATCAATGGTTTACCCTCCTTTAAGACCTTTTCATCATACACCATTAATT
>JASDQU010012911.1:78139-92561 GCA_032191745.1 Picea mariana | reverse complement strand
TCCAAGTTACATGACTATCGTTGAAATGAGCTTAAGAAAGGAATTCTCTCTTTTAGGTGAGATCAAATGCATAACAATGGATTTTTGGTCATACTTATGCAAGGATAAGCCTGACTTTGTAATTGAAGACCAATCATGTGATTTGAGACTTGCTGCTAGTAAAATTCACCTCTATTCTGAGTTTGTATGCAACCTTTGTACAAGGGAAGGTCTGTGGATCTAAGTTAACCTACCTCAGAAGCTAGAGTGGTGAATGGAATAGTATTCTACATACAAGGTTGAATGTGATCACCATACTAGTAGCTTGTTCTATCATAGCAATGACACCCAGGTTAGTTTTAACCCAGGCCGATTTGTGGTACGGTCATAAAACAACAACATGATGATGAGGAAATACTTTGGAAATACTCCTAGATTTTCACTGTCGAGATAAAGCCATAATACCTCATCCTAGACAACAGATTAGTGAAGAGGGCGCTGAAATTATGAATGGGATGTGACACACACACACACACACACACACACACATATATATATATAGAGAGAGATCTTGGCACTGGAGTAAAATTAGTGGAGCTGACCTGAACCTAGAATTGAGGCCAACCTAATGAGTCCATTAAATTAAATTCAATTTGAAAATAATTTGTTGGAGTCGACTTCTCTGTTTGTACAGAATCAAGAAAACAACAAGAAGAATCTTTCACAATGCAATGGCGAGACTGTGTGGGCCCTAATCTTGTAATAAAAAACAATACTTCTTGTACTAAAGAGCAGGTTTAGTTTGAAAATGCAGGATTGGATCAAGTAATTTCATATCTCAAAATGCTTCAGAATATTCTTCTCAGAAGTGTCATGAATATTTCAGTTCCTCTGTTTGAAGATCCCAGATTGAACGTAAATGGGCAACATATATAACGGTTTTTTATATGCAGGATGGAAGGGTGGTTGTATTTTGTTCTAGGAGCCTGTCCATTGGAGGCAGAAGTTAATGAATACATGGACCTAATAATCACCAAAATACCAAAGATTAAATAGGGACATATTTTCTTCAATCTGGGCATCAATATCTTGCATGAGGAATTGAAAAGGTTATTTGAGTTCCCTAATTTAAGCTATTCAAAGCACGAATATTATGGCGTTGAATGCCTTATGAATGATTCCATAGATTACACCTTCCTGTAGTTGCAAGAAAGCAAGAAGAAAATTCCAATATGGATAAAATGGAAAGGATATGTTTCATTTCTTCACGGTAGATAGTAGATACGATAGCCTTATCCAAAGGTGCATGAATAGGTCCTATAAGAACCTGTTTTGGCAGATTCTAGATGATGTCTTTTATTCGCAAGCAACAAAGTTTGTTTTCAGCTCAGATATGATAGAGAAGGAAACATATCAACACTGGTATTATCGTATTGCTTTGCTTAGCTTGATGACCAATCATAGAGGAAGAAGGTTTTGTTGACGTAACTAGAGAGTTATGTGATTCTCAGGTCCCCCAATAAGGACACTTTTCCCCAAGTAGGAGCCAAATATTACCCCTTGGTTTGTACGGGGTATCTCAATGATTCTTAGATACCCTGAGGAAGAAAATGATTATATCACAGTATAAAGGAAGATCTGATGGTACCATTTGACAATGTCTTTGAACACGACATTATCCGAGGGGATGTCCACAGGAGTAAGGCTGCCAGCATTTAAAACTTGGAGGCCATGAACCACAGGAGGCTCTGCAATGTGATCATCTGAGTTTGGTGTAATCATACTTACTAAGATTGATGGTTGTCAGGTTTTTGAAAGCACTTCCAAAGAGATCAGAACTTATCACTGTTACGTTCGAGACATGAACAAAGTAACTCTGAAAATTTATATGAGAGTCCTTGAAGGTCCATCATTGATTCCTTGGATGATTCTAGCTAGTCCCATTGTAGTGTATGGATGAAAGGATTTCTTTTCATTATGACGATCTATATGGAGACCCATGACTTACTCCAAGTTCAAGTTGCCATTCATATAAACAATGATCTTACAGGTCTACCTCCAACACAATAGATCTCAGTCCATATAGAACGCTTTCTAAAGTATACTGGCACGAGCAGGAAATTCAGGCATGGATCAAGATTTTGTGAGGAGAGTGTGTCATTTGCAGGCAAACATAAATGTCAAATTCTGATGCATCTTCTGATAAATGCAAGTGGATTGGGATGTAGTGCTAAATGAAGTTTTGTGTATAGGTTATCCAAGTTACATGAATATGGTTGAAATGTGATTAAGAAAGGAATTCTCTCTTTTGGGTGAGATCAAACACATACTAGTGTTATTTTGGTCATACTTATGCAAGGAGAAACCCGACTTTGTAACTGATGATCGATCATGTGATTTGAGGCTTCCTGTTGGTATAATTTGCCTCTATCCTAAGTTTGTATGCAACCTTTGTATGAGGGAAGGTCCGTGGATCTGAGTTAACCTACCTCAGAAGCCAGAGTGGTGATTGCAATAGTATTCTACATAGAGAGTTTGATGTGATCACCAGACTAGTAGCAGGTTCTATCACAACAATGATGCCCAGGTCAGTTTTCACCCAGGCAGATTTGTGGTACTGTCATAAAACAACAGCATGATGATGAGGAAATACTCCTATATTTTCACAGTCAAGATGAAGCCAGAATACCTCAGCCTAGACAACAGATTAGTGAAGAGGGTGCTGAAATTATGAATGGGATGTGACATAGACATACATATAGACCTTGGCACTGGAGTAAATTAGTGGAGCCGACCTGAACCCAGAATTGAGGCCAACCTCATGAGTCCATTAAATTAACTTTAATTTGAAAATAATTTTCTAGAGTCGACCTGTAATTTCATCATACTGGGGCCGAACCATGTCTGAATTTGCATAAATGTGGGGCTGGAAAATAGGGTTGACTTGATATGTTTTAAAATTTGATGATGGGAGACGACCTTGAAGTATGAGTCTACCTTGGATAAGCACCCAATTATTGGGGTTTTTCCTTTAAATATGGAAGTTGATTCAGTCTACGTCGGTCTTTCCACCTCCAAGACATCGGTCTTGCCACCTCAAAGAGTGTCGCTCCCATAGCAACCACGTCAGAGATGATACCTCTTAACATTGCTCTTGCCACCTCCAAGATGTCTCTCTTGCCACCTCCCATACGTTGCTCATGCCACCTCCAAGACGTCTCTCTTGCCACCTCCAAGACGTTGGTCTTGCCACCTCCAAGTCGTCTCTCTTGCCACCTCCAAGACGTCTCTCTTGCCACCTACAAGACGTCGCTCTTGCCACCTCCAAGTCGTCTCTCTTGCCACGTCCAAGACGTCTCTCTTTCCACTTCCAAGTTGTCTCTCTTGCCACATCCACAACGTCAATCTTGCCACGTTCTAGACGTGGCAATACAAACAAAATCTATGTCGTCGGAAAAATGATGTTTGAGGGGGTCCATTGTTTGTCATTCTCTCGACAATATAAAGTGGCAATTGCATTGAACATGCCGTTGAAATTTGACCCAAATGCACTAGTGATTCAAAATGCACACAATTAATGATCTTTTAAATCTTAAATTCTAATCTTATGGTTGGTAATTGAAGATAAAAAAAATGGAAATCGCAATAAAGATTAAAGAAAATGCAGAGAGGATATGATAAGACAATCGCAGAAAGAATTAAATTGGCAGCAAGAAATAAATCATTCACAGCAGTAATCACCGCAATAAGAATAAATGGTTTTTCGAGCAAAGAGAGGGGTGCAGAGCCCTTGGCCTCCCCACGCAGAGAAATACATTGCAATAAATGCTAGGCAAAGGAAGGATCCTACACTTATTATCCATGCACAGGAAAGTAGGGCATTTGAATCTAAATCTTTAACATCGGAGTGAAAGACAACCGATTCAGCTCCTGGCCGACTGCTCAGGCACGGACTAATAACTTAAGGATAAAGGAACAGAAGATAAAAACACAATTTTTCTTGTATTAAAAACAATAAAAAAAACGTAGAGAAGTCATTTGCATTCAGAGTTGGGGTTTGCCAATGGAAATCAATCAAAAGTGCAGTGAGCATAAGGTTGGGATAAATTTGAATTCTCTAATCATAAAATGTTGGGTTCATCAAGACAAATTCACTGCAAGAAAAAGGAAATCTCTGGATGATGT
This sequence comes from Picea mariana, assembly GCA_032191745.1. NCBI lineage: Eukaryota > Viridiplantae > Streptophyta > Pinopsida > Pinales > Pinaceae > Picea > Picea mariana. The sequence continues at coordinate 88,397 of JASDQU010012911.1, read as the reverse complement.
TACGCTAAATAAAACATAAACTTTAACACAATAGAAGTACCTTAACTGAAGGCGCAGGAACATAATTTAACTACCATTCAATACAAATATACACACGTGTATCGTAGCCAAATGTGAATGCTCTGAAATCATTGTCTCGTGCATGCTCTATCCAACTCCTGCTTGCCAACCGATGTGACCTCACCGGTACCTCCCAACCAATTGTAGGGGTCCTCTTCTTCCCCCAGAACCCCTCGAGCCACAAAGGGGCCACACACACGATACCAGAGAATGTTAGCACCTAGATCGCCTCGCAAGGTCGAGCTACCACTCGTTACCCGAGCTGGGTATCCCAACTCCCACAAGAGAAAGTTCAGTCAACATGAAATTTTAGCAGTGTAACGTTATGCAAACCATATGTGATCCATACTCCTCCTTCGCCATCTCTTTTATAGAGTTTCTTAGTCGTTCGTTTCCAAAACCTTCATTATATGTATTTTTTCATTTATTTAATTAGGAAAAACCTCCCCTGTACACTTGTCGCTCGATCTCCTAGTTGCACCAAAAAATCAATTTTATTAATTAATTAAATATTCCTATTTCCCTCACCCACCTAAAAGCATTCCTAAAAACGCTCCTCGGTGTCCCAATATTCCTTTACAATTCTTAAATGACTTACGCCCTACTTAATTCCTAGTTGAGTTCATAAATAGAAAATTTTGAAGGCTAGATTCCTTACTAAGTTAGACATTCCCCCTTTTTCCTTAAGTTTCCCCTTTTCTTTAAGTTTCCCCCTTTTTCTCTAAGTTTCCCCCTTTTATTTTTAACTAAAAATCAGATTTAGCAAGTGTAGAAAAACAACCATTTACCCTTTTAATAAACTTAATCCTCCCATATAATTTTTACTTTAATAATTAAAGTTTGAATTTCTTTACCCCCTTATTGTTATATGTCTAATTATTTTTGTTCAGAGGTTCTACTTAGACCTAGGTTTTAAATTCACTAGGCTTGGCGACAATTCTTAAGGGAAATTTTGTTATTAAACTTACTCATCACTTCATTCATTTTAAGGCCAACTGAGTCCTAAGGGGGCATAGTTTTCTAGGCACTAGGTTTATTAACTTACCAATTAAAATCACGACGTGCCCTTCAGGATGCACTACGTGCTCCAAGGGTGCCACTCGTCTCTTTCCGTTTTATTTGCGCGACGTTCCCTTCAAGACGCACTACATTCTCCAAGGGTGCCACTCACCTCTTCACTGAATTTGGTAGACGTCAAACCCCTGGAGTCAATACTTCATGAGGTGATCTTGTGGGAGACTAAGGGACTCTAAGGAATAAGGATCCTACCTTATTGCGTGCCCCTTAGAATCATCATGAGTGACTGTCACAGTCTTCCCTCACGACATCGTGGGTCTCTCGAATTAGGTAATCGTTAACTTACAGTTCAAGCCACGACGAGAGTGTTAGTAGGTTGTGCCAGGGTTGTTGCCACACCTCTCCCTCAATGTCTTTATTTGTCGTGCGTGACCCCTTTACTCCAAATGTGAGTCTAGTAGACAAGTTATCATCAGCCTACATCCATCAACAAATCATGTCAGCAATACCAATCAACATCAAAATATCTAATCATATGTACATAAGTCACATCAACAACATCCAAAACCTAACAGTCCACTCCTTGACTCGATCTGGAGTCCAAGGGGTTTCATCGATGCCTTGACATCCTCAACGTCCAGAGTCCTGCACACTCAGGAGAAATCAATAAATAGCACATGTCAATGTAAATGCAACAATATAACATATCATCAATTCCACAATACTTCATAATCATAATCACAAAAACCAATTGTATATAGAACCAGATCACTTGTACGCAAGTGTCCTCAAAGAATAAATCCACTCAGAGCGCACAAGAGCTGGATGTTACATACACCCCCTCTTGGTTTAAACTTCATCCCAAAGTTTCACAGTAAATAAGTGACTAAATAAGGTGTATCACAGTATCATAAGTCTATTTATCAAACAAAATGGAAACTGATGACGGATATCATATGCGTCCTCCCGGGTCACTGAGTGTGGACTATAATTGTCCACTGGACCTTGACCTAATCTATTGTTCGACACTGTAGTTGTCAAATTTGATGGTCCAGGAGGCGGATTGGCTCTGCCTTGAGCGGAACCTCATTTGATACCTACAAGGAACTCATGTCAATAACGTGTGTAGGGTCACTAACATAATGTCTCAAAATGGAAACGTGAAAAACATCGTGCATACGCCTTAAAGAATCAGGCAATGCTAGTCGATAGGCCATGAGCCCCTTCTTTTCCACAATCTCAAAAGGTCCCACGAACCTAGGAGAAAGTTTATCACCCTTTCCAAACTTGATCAAACTCTTCTGTGGTTTCACCCGCAAGAAGACTCGATCGCCAACTTCATAACTATGATCGACACGATGCGCATCTGCATAACTCTTCTGTCAATTCTGTGCTTCCTTGATCCTTTGTATCATTGTTTTCATTTGATATTCCATTTCTTGGAACTCTTCTGGACCCACCAGGATCCTATCCTCAAGTCGATCCCAACTTAAAGGTGTCTGACAAGGTCTCTCGTAAAGAAACTCAAAAGGCACCATCTTAATGGTGCTTCTCTAACTATTGTTATATGCAAATTCTACCAGTGGCAAGAATTATTCCCAACGCTTATGTTGGTCCATCACGTACATACGTAGCAGGTATTCCAAAATTTGGTTTGTTCTTTCGGTCTGCCCGTTTGTCTCCTGGTGATATGAGGTACTAAATTTAAGATGGGTTCCCAAGGACTCTTGGAAACTAGTCCAAAATCATCCTGTAAACACCGATCTTCTATCAAATATAATCCTCTTAGGCACGCCATGCAACCTCACAATCTCACTAAAGAAAACTCTAGCAATTTCAAGTACCTGATACGTCGTACACGCAGTAATAAAATGAGCACTCTTCTTCAAAGTGTTGACTACCTTGAAAATTGAGTCGTGTATCCTTTTCGTTAGTGGAAATCCAACAATGAAATCCATCGAAATGACCTCCCATTTCAATTTAGGAATAACATGTGGTTGTAGTAATCCTATCCAGTGTCTATGTTCAGCCTTCACCTGCTGACATTCTAGACATATTGCCACATAGTTGACTATGTATGCCTTCATTCCTTTCTATAAGAACAAGGGTTTAAGGTCTTCCCTCATCTTCGTGACTCCAGAATAAGCCATGTACATAGCTCTATGAGATTTTTTTAGGATCAAACTCCTCAACCCATTGTTGGGTGGTACATAAATTTGACCTTTAAATCTCAAGAATCTGTCGTTGTCCACAGTAAATTCTTCAAATTTTGGTACCATCATGGTGTTTTGTCTGATAAAATACTTGACCTCTTTGTACCAGTCATCGGTGCACTGTAAGGTTAGAATCTTTTCACATAGATTTTTCTAAAGAGGCATCATCGAAAATATGTGAGGTCTCCAACTTAATGGATCTACCACTCTGTTCAATGTTCCTTGTATGTAAGTAATATTGAAATCATACTCGCTAAGCAATTTCGACCAATGTTATTGTTGCGCGTTCAAGTTGCTTTGCATAAAGATGTGTTGTAGACCACAGTGTTCCATTTTAAGTTTGAATTTTCGTCCAATCAGGTAGTGTCTCCAAACTCTCAAGGCATAAACAATGGCTAACAACTCCAAATCATGTGTCGCATAGTTCTCCTCATGCCTTCTCAACTTTCTCGAGATGTAAGTGATCACTCGACCGTCTTGCATCATGACTCTGCCTAAGCCTTCCTTGGATGTGTTGATGCATACCAAGAAGTCTGTGTCCATGTCTAAGACCTTTATTATTGGTGTTGTCGTCAACAGCTCCTTGAGCCTCCGAAAGGATTCCACACATTTCTCGGTCTAAACAAACTTCTTATTCTTCTTTTGCAATTTCGTAATCAGATTTGCTATCTTCTAAAATGCCTCGATGAAATGTCGATAGTATCCTACTAAACCCATGAAGCTACGCACTTCTAGGACAATCGTCGGCGTAGGAAATTCCATAATAGCCTTGACCCTTGCTGGATCCACAGTGATACCTTCGCCGAAGATGACATGCCCTAAGTAATGAATCTTTGATTGATAAAACGAGCATTTCGACAACTTCCCATACAAATTTTTCTCTCGTAGACACTCCAGTACTATGCGCAAGTGCTCATCATGTTCCTCCATCGTCTGAGCGTAATTGAAAATATCGTCAATGAATACTAGGATGAACTTGTCCAAGTATTCGCGGAACACCCCATTCATCAAACTGATAAATACCCCTGGGGTGTTCGTCAGTCCAAATGGTAAAATAGTAAAATTGTAATGTTCAAACCTCATTTTAAATGCAGTCTTATGGATGTCGTCCTCTTTGATCCATAACTGGTGATACCCTGATCTCAGGTCGATCTTTGAAAACACCGTCACACCCTTCATATGATCAAACAGATCATCAATCTTTGGCAATGGATACTGATTCTTGATCGTTTCCTTATTCAATTGAGGATAGTCAATGCAGAGCCTCCATGACCCATCCTTATTTCGTATGAAGATAACAGGCGCACCCCATGACGACACACTTGGACGTATAAGTCCTAGGTCCAACAACTCCTTCAGCTTCATTTTCAACTCCTGTAACTATGGGGTCGACATTTGATAAGGAGTTCTTGCTATCGTTTCAGTCCCCGGTTTTAGGTCTATGGTAAATTCCAATTCCCTCTTAGGAGGCATCCTAGATAACTTCTTAAGGAAGACGTCCACAAATTCTTGTACCACCGGACAGTTTTCTAGTCCTTCCACCACGTCCTTTTCGTTTAACTCAAGGATCACATAAATCTTGCATCCCTTGTGCATTCTCTTCCGTAGTTGCAAGGAAGAGATGAACCTTAGGGAGACTCCCTGGTTCCAACCTACAATTAAATGTCTCTATCCCTCATCATCGACCAATCTCAATCGTTTCGTCTTACAGTCGAGTATCTCATCATGCGATTCCAACCATTTCATACCAATCACGATGTCATAAGACCCTAAGGTTGTGACGTATAGCTTGGACCTAGTGAAAAACTCTCCCACGTGAAGGCTACATCCCTTAACGTTCCCACCAACCTTTTGTTTGGCTCTTGAATCCATTTCTACAAAGCTAAACTCGTCATGTTTGATTGCCTTTAACTTTATTATTTTTAGCGTTGCCCCATAAATGAAACTCTCTTCAGCACCTAGATCTATCAAAATTCTAAGGGTCTGGTCACCGACGGTACCTGATGTCTCGAGCACGGTTGACTGGTGCTCTTCCTGGTGGTTATTCACTGCTGCATGACTCTGGTGGGCCTTTCTCAAATATCCCATGGTAGTGGGTTCGACTGATCCAGAAGCTCTGGTCCTCTCCATTGAGCATTCACACTGGTAATGTGGCTCCCTACATGTCCAACACCCTTTCTTTAGTCCATTACTCTTGGTACTCGAAGTCGAAGCTAACGGACCACCAGCCTGGAACCCTGGTTTTTTCTGTTGAACAGGCCTAAACTGTTGTTGTTGTGGTCAATGTTTTTGATGGTGTTGTGCTCCTTAGTAAGGAGTCTACTGTTGAGGCGTTGGTCGTCAAGGTGTAGTGAAAGTGGATCCTCTATGGAAGCCACAATATCCTGGTTAATGTCTAGCTTGTGTTTGATGTTGCTTCACACCATATGATGCATGTCCTACTGGTCTCGCTGGATTCCTACTCTGACCCCCATTGATAATCTCCTCCTCTGCTATGAGGGCCTTCTAGACAACATCATGCAAGGTTTGAGGCATCAGAATCCTAAACTTTTCCAGAAAGATGACATTAAGGCCCAACACGAACCTCTTGACCTGAAGTTGCTCTATATTCAAGTGCGGAGCATACTGAAGAAACTCCATAAAATGAGCCTCGTACTCGGGCATCGTCCGACCACCCTATCGCAAGGCGTTGAAGTAGTTGAGATGACGCTCAATGAATTCCTCAAAAATATGCCCCTCCCAGAATCGTTCCTTGAATAGTTCCTATGAAACGTATTCGACTGCCATGTTCAAATGTGGGAGGAGCATCTTCCATCATAGAAGAGTGCTACCCTTCAGTTGAAATACCTCCCTGTGGACCTTCATTCTATAGGTCGTAATCGTGAAGTGTGGAGAACCTCACCTTGTTCTCCAGCCATGCCTCAATGACTGAGCTGTCCACTACACTTGTGGACTTGAGAACTTATCCCTCTCAATTTCTTGGTGAAATCTAATGGTACTGGTTCGACGTATTGTGGACCCTCAGGGGTATAGGTGCCCTGGCCTCATCTCAGTACAAATGGTGACTCAAGACCTCTGACATTCTCTGGAAGGACCTTGTTAGACCATCATCATCCCTTACAACAATCTAGTCCATCCCAAGGACTTGTTCTTCCCCCTTGGGTTTAGACTCTGAGGACGAGGGCACTTCTGGAGGCATTACACCTCCTTCCATGACACCACGTTGTGAACCTCTGTGGCGTCCTCTAATTGAGATCACCGCATTGACACGTTGAATTTTTAATTAGCGCTAGGTTATTACTCAAGGGTTTACTGCAGTGGAAAGAATAGTGTTCCCCAGTCACAGGGTTGAACCTGCTCTGATACCATATATAACTACCCCGAGACGTTATGACTACATGCGAGGAAAAGAAAGTAATATTTTTTTATTTTTTTTTAAGTAGGAAAGTAACAACGACAACAATTAATCAACACAACACAACAACACCAACCAACACATGTAACATGAACCTTCAATGCGAGTGATAATTATCAATCAAGGAATCAACATTTAGTGTGGCACACAATAACATAAACAACAGTCGATCGTTAGTGGCCTTTCCCCACTTGCAGCCAGAAAAAACTAAACAATCAGACAATACTTCAATCAACCTTAAATTTTAGGTGCGTAAGGAAGCTGACATACATAATCTATCCAGCAATAACAAACTTGAGGCACAAATCTACTTAGATTCCTGGCGCGCTACTTAAACTATCATTCAATCAAATGAAAATCGAGGCGTGAGAAGTGATATACTTTCCAGGGTCCTTCATTTAATCACACATACGTCATGTCAAGTAAACATTACTACGATTAATCAACTTGGTAGATATGATAAGAATTGACTAATAATGTATATCTTGTAATGCATCCATCTATCTATTGCAATCAATGGTTTACCCTCCTTTAAGACCTTTTCATCATACACCATTAATTAACATAAGACAAGCTTTCTCCATTCTTCCTAATTACAATCTCATTTCATCATTTGAAGGAAAGAGAATCAATTCAATTTGAATAAATTAACATTGTCCTATAAAAATTTATCATTCTAACATAAGGAATTCCTATAAAAATTATTCTATAAATATTATCACTTAATTATTGTCATTAACATAACTGACTTTTAAACAAGGGAAATAAGGGCATCCCAAGGTTCCTTGAAACCCTATTGGAGTCTTATCTGGAATGTGTTCCAGGGAAGGAAATGATGTTTAAAAACTGTAAAACAAATTTAAACAAAACTGATAGTCAACCTTACAGTTGTCTAACTACTATAAATGCCACTTGCCAGCAACATGATAATAATTTTCCGACAAGGTTAAATCTTATATATTACAATAAAGGAAACACAATTCTATTTGTTTTTTGTTTAAAATTTATTGGGGTAATGATACAATGTCAAGTGAGAGCACTCGTGATCCAGTTAGAGMATTTTAAAATAAATCCAAGAGCCAAACAATAATCAAGCGTAACCAATCTCCCAATTTATATCCATAAAATAAATAATCAAAGGTAATTTGATTTCAATATTCATAAAAAATACTAATCAATTGGCACCCCATGACCCTTGCWTCATTTTCCATGAATTAGAGTTTGTCTGATGTAGTTCCACTGCTTTAAGATCACCATCTCCATTTTGGTATTAAATAACGATTGAAATACAATTATTTTGGGTTCTAGGGTCAACGTGGACTGCAATATTCATCCAAGATATTGGCAAGGCACCGGTTGGAACAAAAGAGGCACCACCCCAACATTTCGTAGAGCATCAGATTTACCAGGAGCTGCAATGTCTCTGATGGCAGTTCCATTGAGATCAAAGTGTGGTTGGCCAGATGCACAGATTCCACCTGGGCATGAGTTTGTAATCACTACAGTCACACCCGTCGGGTTACACAAATCGTTCATTGTGCACTTTACCTGATAGCAAACTCCATAGCCTTGTCCTCCATTAAGCAGGCCTAGACTTCTTGCATCTATTTTTGAGCCATAATCTGCATCTCTCAATACACAACCATAGCGACAAGCCCCTCCATCGGTTTTATCTCCATTTTTGTCTCCATAACATGTAGTAGTAGTTGCCTGTCAATCTATCTCTTGAGCTTCACAACATATCATTACACAAGCTCCAAGTGCAAGCGTATAAGCCTAGGAAAGTCGCAAGCTCCCCATTTATGAATTGATAGTGACAAAAGCTTATAGTATAAAAAATCAAATCAATTACTCTCTCAACTGGTAGGTTTCTCTCCCTGTGTAGGCATCATCCCATTTGTAGTCAGAATGTTTCTATTAAACCCCAAAGGAGAAGACCCACCAAAATTCTTAATATGTATGACAGTAGTTTCTGCGAAAAATAGAATAGTTATACTAGATTGGGGATGGAATTCCCTCATGTAGCTTCACGCTGTACACATATTTAGTAGTTTCATATTCGATACAAAATTTAGGAATAAATTGGAGCTTACTAAATGGAAAGCCTATACCTATTCAAAATGCACACAATTAATGATCTTTTAAATCTTACATTCTAATCTTATAGCTGGTAATTGAAGATAAAAAAAAATGGAAATCGAAATCAAGAATAAAGAAAACGCAGACATGAGATGATAATCCAATTGTAGCAAGAATTAAATTGGCAGCAAGAAATAAATCATTCGCAACAATAATCACCACAAGAAGAAGAAATAGTTTGTCGAGTAAAGAGAGGGGCGTAGAGTCCTTGGCCTCCCTATGCAGAGAAATGCATTGCAATAAACATTGGATAGAGAAAGGATCCTACACTTATTATCGATGCACAGGAAAGTAGGGCATTTGAATCTAAATCTTTAACATCGGATTGAAAGACAGTCGATTCGGCTCCTGGATGACTACTCAGACAGGGACTAATAACTTAAAGATAAAGGAACAGAAGATAAAAATACATTTTTTGTTGTATTAAAAAAAATAAACAAGAAAACGCAGAGAAGTCATTTGCATTCAGATTTGGGGTTCGCCAATGGAAATTAATCAAAAGTACAGTGAGCATAAGGCTAGGATAACTTTGAATTCTCTGATCATAAAACGTTGGGCTCATCAAGACAAATTTGCTGAAAGAAAAAGGAAATCTCTGGATGGTATTATGCTGAATAAAACATAAAATTTAACACAATAGAAGTACCTTAACTGAAGGTGCAGGAAAATAATTTAACTACCATTCAATACAAATATACACATGTGTACCATAGCCAAATGTAAATGCTCTGAAGTCATTGTCCTACGCGTGCTCCGTTTAGCTCCCGCTTGCCAACCGATGTGACCTCACCGGTACCTCCCAGCCAATGCTAGGGGTACTCTTCTTCCCCCAGAGCCCCCTGATCCACAAAGGGTCCATGCACACGATACCAGAGAATGATAGCACCCATATCGCCTCGGAAGGTTGAGCTACCACTCGTTACCCGAGTTGGGTATCCCAACTCCCACAAGAGAAAGTTCAGTCAACATGAAATTTCAACAGTGTAACGTTACACAAACCAGATGTGATCCATACTCCTCCTCCACCATCTCTTTTATAGAGTTTCTTAGTCATTAGTTTCCCAAACCTTCATTAGATTCCTTTTTCATTTATTTAATTAGGAAAAACATCCCCCGTACACATGTCGTCCGATCGCCTAGTTGCAACAGAAAATCAATTTTATTAATTAATTAAATATTCCTATTTACCTCACCCACCTAAAAGTGTTCCTAAAAACGCTCCTCGGTGTCCAAATATTATCTTACAATTCTTAAATGACTTACTCCTTATTTAATTCCTAGTTGAGTTCATAAATAGAAAGTTCCAAATGCTAGATTCCTTGCTAAGTTAGACATTCCCCATTTTTCCTTAAGTTTCCCCTTTTCTTTAAGTTTCTAGTTTCTTTAAGTTTCCCCCTTTTTCTTTAAGCTTCCC
>JASDQU010012911.1:40088-62832 GCA_032191745.1 Picea mariana | reverse complement strand
TTCCTAGCAAACAACTTGGAGCCAATCTGGTACAATGAATGAAAGAGAAAAAAGGGATCCTTCATCTTCATATTTTCGGGAAAGTGCATCTGCAACCACATTGTCTTTACCTTTCTTATAAATGATCTCATAATCATATCCAAAGGGTTTAGTCACCCATTTTTGTTGTTCTGGGGAGGAAATGCATTGTTCCAGAAAATACTTGAGGCTTTGATGGTCTGTCTTAATTTGGAACCGTTGCCCCAATAGATAAGGATTCCATAGATCCACAACATGCATAATAGCCAACATTTCCTTTTCATAGATGGATTTGCCCATATTTCTTTCAGATAGCTGCTTGCTGGTAAAGGCCAAAGGTCGACCCTCTTGCATAAGGACAGCACCAATTCCTTTCCCTAAGGCATCACATTCCAACACAAAGGTCTTTGTGAAATCAGAAAGGGCGAGGACTGGAGTGGTGTACATGGCCATCTTCAAGGTTTGAAAATCTTGAGCACCGACTGGTGTCCAAGTGAAAGAGTTCTTTTTTAGGAGAGAAGTGAGAGGCGTTGCAATATTCCCATAATTCTTAACAAACTTGCGATAATACCCTGTTAAGCCTAGAAATCCCCGCAATCTCTTAAGAGTCTTTGGGTGAGGCCAGTCTTGCATAGCTTCAATATTTTTAGGATCCACCCTGATGCCATCTTTGCCAACCAGATGACACAAGTATTCTACTTCTGAGGTGCCAAAAGCACATTTAGATTGTTTCAGGAAAAGTTGGTGCTGAGAGAGTAGATGGAGAACTCAATCCACATGAGCAAGATGGTTTGTCTAGGTTTTGCTATCGATGAGGATATCATCAAAGAAAACTAAGACAAAATGGTGGAGAAAAGGATGGAAGACATGATTCATGAGGCTTTCGAAGGTGGAGGGGGCATTACATAAGCCAAAGGGAATGACCAAAAACTCATAGTGGCCCCCATTAGTTCTAAAGGTAGTCTTGGGAATATCTGCCTCTTTCATACGTATCTAGTGGTATCCCGAACAAAGATCCAGTTTAGTGAAGAATTAGGCACCACTCAATTCATCTAGGAGGTCATCAATGACAAGAATGGGGAATTTGTCTTTGATGGTAAGTTTGCTGAGGGCACGGAAGTCAGGACACATTCGCCAAGAACCTTCTTTCTTCAGGACCATGATCACAGGAGACGAATAGGGGCTCGTACTAGGGAAGATAACACCTGCATTAAGGAGTTCCTGGACCATTTTCTCAATTTCATTTTTTTGGGAAAAGGAGTGACGATACAGATGGATATTGGGAGGAAGGCTTACTGGTACAAGGGGAATGGAATGATCATGAACACCATGGGAAGGAGGGAGGCCTTGGGGAGTAGAAAAGACCAATTAATGTTTAGAAAGGATGGCTTGGAGGTCTTGCGGTACGAAGGGTGTCTCTGTTGCTTGTATGGCATGGAGTTGGGCAATAACACCAGAATGACCCTTTTTGAGCAGATTTTCCATGCAATGGGAACTAATGATCTCATGTGAACTGACGATGATGCCTTGAAACTTATATTGGTGGCCCTCTTGGTAGAATTGCATGGTTAAGTCTTTAAAATCCATGAGAATGGGACCCAAAGTCCTTAGCCAGTCTGCACCTAGCACAATGTCACAACCTACCATGTCGATAGCAAACATATGGGATTTCAAGTGGTAGTCACCAATTTGGAGATGCACATTTTCACAACACCCTCCACATTTCATGGAACCACCATTGGCAATCATGATTTGGAAATTATTGATGGCATGGATGTAGCAATGAGTTTCNAATGCGGCGATGAATAAAATTATGGGTGCTGCCACTATCAACCAGAATGATGACCTTCCGATGCTTGATGTAACCAATTATCTTGAGGGTTTGGGGAGTGGAGAAGTTAGTGAGATCATTGAAGGAAATGATTGGTTCTACTTCGGGAGGGTCCGAGGGAGGGGTTATGTCAGTGGATTCAGGTCATTTAGACATAGGGGGAGTTTCTTCATCTTCTTCCGAAATATCCTCAGAGATGGCCATAAAAATATTTTGTTCTTTACACTTGTGGCCCGAGAAATATTTGTCATCACAATTATAACAAAGGCCTTTGAGTTGGCGTTCAACCATTTCAACCCGAGTCAATTTTTGGATCTTTAGTGGAGCAGAGGGAGTAGTGGGTTTTACTGGTTTAGGGCGAGGGATGGAGGGTTTGCAGTTTTGAGAAGATACAACCTGTTGTGCTTCTTTATCTCTTTTGGTAGCCTCCACCCAACTCTCAGGCCGAGCCATGAGGACATGGGCCCGAATTTCATCCTTGAGGCCACTGATAAAACACTCTCGAAAAAAGGCATCAGACATGCCCTCTGTTTTAAAATCCAGGCACTCAAAGGCAGCTATAAAGTCTTCCACGGTTCCTAATTGTTTCAGCTTTGTCAAACGACCCAAATGGTTGGTGTCAGTGTCAAAGCGTTCATAAAGCTCTGCCACAAATTGTGTCCAAGCAATATACCCTTAACGATAATTTTTTCTCCATTGCCACCATTGCCAACGTTCTTGATATCGATGGAGAACACCATACCAGAGTTTGGCCAAGTCATCTGTAATGATGTATAAAGAGAAGTAATGATCCATTTGGGTTACCCAGCCAGTGGGGTCTGAGCCATCAAATTTGGTCACATCCACCCGTGGAAGGCGTAGGTCACGTTGAAAGTGATGGTTCTGCAAGGTATGGGAATGAGAGGAATGGTCACCTTCAGTGTGTGGGGGTGAGGAAGAGGAAGGATTATCTGTAGGGATATGCAATTTGGTGCAGAGTGTCGAAAAGACTGATTCAAGCTGGGTGGCGAGGTCTTGTTTGATTTTGCCCATTGATGACTGCATGGTTGTATTGATGGTGACGACATTGGCACTGAGTTGTTTCACTTCTTGTTGGGTCTCAATGAGACCAGATTTCAAGGCGTTGAAGCAAGCTTCCAAGTCTTGGCTACGAGTATGGGCCATGATGATGGGGGAACTGAAAAGGGGCGGGCGGGGTAAAATTTTTTTTTTGCGAAAAAATGATATGGATGAATGTAATAAGGGCGAAGAGATGAATCCAATGGAATAGGTCTGAAATAATGGTGAAAAAATTTCCAGTTATACTCTAGTCTGAAGAATACTGCAAAGAGGAAATGCCCAAATGCTTAACTAGAAAGAAATGTGTATTTACTTAGCAACCCGAACATAGTTGTGGGGCAATATATCTTGTATGTTTTAATTTGTTTATGTTTCTGTCCCCAAGGGTTAGGTATTCAAGGGTTCTACAGACAAGGGTTTTCCCTGTTCTATAGCTCTCTGATATACGTGTGGGGTCCAACAGTATTACTCGACCCAATATCTCAGGGCACTAACTAAGGAGGATAGACCGTACCCTTATCTGTACTACTTGAATACCCAGGTACTAGAGAGTATCTTCCTGAGTGTTGTTCTCAGTGACACTATAGCAGTTAGGTGACTGATCGGTTTATCTAAAGAGGGCTTCAGGTAACCTAGGTCGATCTGTACACAAGTGTTTTCTGATGCGCTACCACTCGAAGGGGTACCAATAGGGGTTACAAGGGTGGCCAACAGATGTGCGCTTAAGTACCACTTGTATTTCCTGTGTGTATGAATCCCTCAACTGCGGGTTTATGTGTGTAACGACAGATCTCTATGGCTTAAAGACACTAGAATCCATCTCTACCCTGAAAACAAATTTCACCCACACTTTCTGCCGAGGAAAGTGCTCTGATACCACTTGTAATTACTAGATATAAAATGTATGCAGAACAGAAATAAAATGCTAGTAATGGCAGAATAACAACAATATAACCAGAACATTCACCATAATAACACTAAAATGATATAAGAATAACAACATAAATAACACTTTGAATCTGAAAGCAATGTTCATGGGCCTCTTCGAGGGGGCAACCTCCAGTTGAGAAGAGCTCTATTACAATAATCTCCAAGCTAGGGTTCTCATACCCTTGATTCCTATTTATACTAAAAAGAAGCATCTAGAGGAAGATCCTTCTAGAAGCGGAATCTTCTATTAGGTCTTCTTACATCTGCCTTATTCTATTTTATTGAAAGGCCTTATTAATATTGACCTTTATTACATCCGAATATATTGTTATACCTATGTGCGGGTTAGGACCCTAACACAATATCGCGGGTGTCTCGAACTAGGTAATTGTTCACCTACAGTTCAAGCCACAACGGGAGTGCTAATAAGCTATGGCAGGGCTGCTGCCACACCTCTCCCTCAATGTATTTGTTTGTCATGTGTGACCCCTTTACTCCAAATGTGAATCTGGTCGGCAAGCTACCGTCAGCCGGCCTCCATCAACAAATCATGTCAGCCATAAAAATCATCATCATAATATCTAATCATATGTACATATGTCACATCAACAACATCCAAACCTAACAGTCCACTCCCTGACTCGATTCAGAGTCTAAGGGATTTCATCGATGCCTCGGCATCCTCAACATCCAGAGTCATGCACACTTAGGAGAACTCGATCAATAACACCTGTCAATGTAAATGCAACAAAATAACATATCATCAAATCCACAATATCTCCTAATCATAATCACAACAACCAATCGTATATAGAACTGGATGACTTGTACGCAAGTTTCCTCAAAGAATAAGTCCTCTCAAAGGGTGCAAGAGCGGGATGTTACACTAGATATGGGTGTTGAAGACATTGTTTTGGGATATCCTTGGATAAAATCAGTGGGCACCATTAATATTAATGTGCAAAATATTTTTCTAAAGCTTTAGTACAAGAAAAAAAAATTACATTGCAGGATGTGTCTCTTAGTAATAAAGATGGGCCCATGGAAGCTAGCAAAGAAGTTATTGCTGAATCTGAAGTTGAATCAGAGGCAGAGTCTACAAAAGGAGATGAAGCAAAACTACAAGAAGGACATAATCATGAAGATAAGGAGGCCATGGACTAAAAGGCATAAAGTTTTGCAGATTTGAATAAAAAAGAACAGATTCCTACAATTGTTGTATATCCCCATCCACATCATATAGAGACACAACAGTCATCAAGGCAAGGGTGTGTGCATCAACACATTTATGCACCAACATGGCACCATGCAAGAAACTGATCAAGAGGTGCATGGAGGACTATTGGCACTATAGGAAGAGATCAGGCTACATAAACAATCCCATGGAAACCTCGACATGATGCAGAGCAAGATAAGGGTGGCAAGGCAGTAGATGGACATCATGTTCAACTTGCATTGGGATGGATGGATGGTCGTACTTGGTGCCAGTTGGTTACATTGCTTAGCTGGTCATATTGTACGGTTTATTCTCATGTTTCGAGGATGAAACATGTGAAGGGGGATGGAATTTAGTATACCTAGGGAGTTAATATGGGGTACCTAGGGAGGTACCCAATGGGAATGTGGTTATGTATTATTAGTGAAAGTGATTTTATATGAGAATGTGGTCATTCAATGTAAGGTGGACTAGGTCCACTATATTAATAAAGGTCCACTATGGTAGTTAGATGTAATAAATGTGAGAAGGATCTCTGGAAGGTTCCTATGAGATAGAGAGAGCTATATAAAGAAGTGTAATAAATGTAATGAATGATAGTGAAAAATATTGTGAATGTATCAAACATTTCTTGAGGAGTGTTATCCTTCCTTAAGGATTAATATATGGTGTTACCCTACCTCAAGGATTTTGTCTACATTCTTGTGTTCAATGTTTTGGTGAATGGTTTGGCTTATTCTTTTTTATATTCTGGGTTTATTTTGATATTTATCTCTATATCTATTCAGACACATAAAATTAGGTATCAGAGAACTTTCCTTGGCAGACATTGTAGGCAAATATCTTTTTTATTTTTGCAGATTTTTTCAAAGAAAATAAAAGGGTCGCGACATTCCATACAATTTATGTATATTTCTATGAAAAATTTGCAGAAACAGGTTGTCTGAAATGGAGTCCGGGAAGTCAATATATTGAAGTTTTCAAATATGCAATTTTTTAGGGTTTTTTCCACGGAAAATGCCAAGATGTTTTTATTTATGTAGTGGCTAGAGGATGAATTTGCCAAAAACATTTACAGAACTGAGTTCCTCTCACAATTTCACCCAATTTCAAAAAAAAAATCATCTGAATCAGAGTTCCGAAAGTGAACATATCATTGATTGAAAATCAACTATTTTTGGGGGGTTTTCGTGACGGTGGCGGGACTACATAGTTCATAAATTTTCATAGGGTGCCCATATTTCTACTAGATTAGTGTCATTGGATAAATCATTTTAATATATTTCTTTTGGTATATTTTATGTGGTGTTTCCAATGGATGTTCACTCTGAAACCCTCAAGGAAATTCTACACGCAATTTCCCAAATGCATTACACATTGCATAACTTTAAAGAAGATATCAAGGATGATTTTTGTAGTATTCATGAGTCCTTGGAGAGCATCCAGGACAAATATACTTTGGTGAGCATCATGAATGAATATCATCATGAAGTGTATGCTTTATATGATTTGGAAGATGATTGTGGTGATTGGTATATGGATAGTTGTCATTTCTGGGATGAAACTCACTTCCATCTTTTATCTGATGACTATACTCGACCTTTTGTAGAGCACATCAATGTGACACATCAGGAGCTAGTTATGATTACTAGTGTCCAACCTACATATTCTATAATGGTATTGTTCCTTCCAGATTCATCTTTGACCCTTTCCCACTATGTGGATGGATAGTCTTATTTGGATCCACATGATATGTGTCAGTATTAGGAGTATAATTTTCAATTGGTTATTGGGTGTAGATATCTTCTATGTGGAGTTCACATGAGAAATTGGACATTGGAACCTAGTTTACAATGGTGGTTGAACTACTTCAGCATGGTGTCTTCCATTTCTCAATGGGACCCTGGTTCTCTAGTCTACTTCAGCACTATGGTCCACACGTATCCATGGGACCCCGGTATATGGTTGTACATCAAGCGTTGAGGACAACGTGTTCATAAAGGGGATGGAATGTTAGGTAGCTAGAGAGGTAGTTGGGGGGGGCAGAGGGACCATAGTGTTAATAGTGGATCCCATTCAATGTAAGGTGGACTAGGTCCACTATATTATTAAATAAGGCCCACTATGGTAGTTAGATATAATAAATGGGTGGTTATGTATAATAAATGTAAGGTGAATTCTTAGAAGGTTCTACTTCTAGAATATTCCTCCTCTAGAATGTTCTTAGGTGATGTTATCACTATATAAAGGGGTTCAAGCAATGTAATGGGACATGAAAAAAAGTATTGTATTTGGAGTGGTAGATCAATAGGAGGAAGCCCCCTTGAAGAGGCAAGTGAACAACAGAGGATCCCTTCTATAATAGGATCTATTGTATGGTGTTGACCTACCCTAAGGTTTTGATAATAATAAAGGATATTTTTCTTATTGTTCTTGTATATCTGTTGTGGTGATTTTAGTATTTAATCTTTGGTACTTAACACCACCACCATGATGGAATCGTGTTGCTTCACTGTTATGGGTAGATTTGTAATAAAATCCACTGAAACAACTTCCCACTTCCATTCTGGAATGGGAAATCGCTGTGGAAAACTTGTTGGGTGCCTAAGTTCAATTTTCACTTTCTGACATTCTAAACATTTGGCTATGTAATTATCCACTTCCTTCTTCATTCCCGACCAAAAGTATTGGCTTATTACAACTGCAATTGTCTTATGATATCCTAGGTTTCCAACATATGACACATTGTGTGTTTCCTTCATAACTACATTTTTTAGTTCACTGGAATTTGACACATATACTTTTCCTTTGTACAAGAGAACTCCATCTTATTTCAACTCATAAGAATTAAATTTCTGCTAAAAATTACCTTGTTGTAATAACTCTTTTATTTTTAAATAATTCTGATCTATATTTGTTGTTGCAACAATTTTGTCTTTCATATTTTTCCTATACATACTAATGGTTGCAATATTCTTCTCATGTGCCCTCCTGCTGAGTGCATCGACCACTTCGTTTTCCTTGTCCTTTAAATGATTAATCTCAAAGTCATATTCACTTAGAAATTCCATCCATCTAGTTTGTCTAGCATTTAGTGTTGGTTGTCTAAACAAATGATTCATCACATACTGATCTGTCCTTAGCTCGAATTTCTTACCCATAAGGTAATGCCTCCACATTTTTAATGCATGTACAATTGCTGCTAACTCTAGATTGTGGGTGGCATAATTTATTTCATGCTATTTTAATTTTCTAGACTCATAGCATACCACATGATCGTTTTGACTAAGGACTCCACTGAGCCCTTCCTTGCATGCATCAGTGCACGCAACAAAATATTCATCCAGATATACAATCTTCAATATTGGCACACTTGTCACTATTTTCTTCAAATGTTGAAAACTCTCTTCACACTTAGAAGTCCATTCGAAATTCACTCCCTTCTTTTGCAAAGAAGTGAATGGACTTGCAATCTTTGAAAAACCTTTTATGAATATTTGGTAATAACCAACAAGACCCATGAACGATTTAACCTCTATGACGTTTCTTGGTGTTGGCCATCCTCTAATGGCCTCTATTTTCTTAGGATCAACTTCTATCCCATCTACTGAAATGATATGTCCCAATTAGTGAATATTCTTTTGATAAAAGATGCACTTACTTATCTTAGCATACAATTTATGCCCCCTTAAAACTTGCAATACCATTCTTCAATGTTTATCATGCTCCTCTTATGACTTAGAGTAGATGAGTATACAATCTAGGAACACAATCACAAACTTTTCCATGTACTCCCCAAACACTCCGTTCATGAAACACAAAAAAAAAACTGGGGCATTTGATAGTCCAAATGGCACTACCATGAATTCATAATGTCCATACCTTGTCCTGAATGTTGTCTTGCTGATATCTTCTTCTTTTATCCTTACTTAATGATAACTTGATCTCAAGTCAATCTTCGAAAATATTCTTGCACCTTTCAGTTGATCAAAAAAATCATCAATTCTTGGGAAAGGATACTTTTCTTTATAGTGACCTTATTCAGTTGTTTGAAATCAATACATAGCCTCAAGGTTTTGTCTTTCTTCTTTACAAATAGAACCGAGGCTCCCCAAGGTGACACACTTGGATATATGTACCCCTTCTTTAACAATTCTTCAAGTTGCATATGTAACTCTTTCAATCTCAGTGTGCCCATTCTATATGGTGTCTTGAACACTAGGGAAACTCCTCGCATCAAATCAATAGAGAAATCAATGTCTCTCTTTGGTGGCAATCCCATTAGAGAAAATTTTAGCCTAAAATGGACCTCCTAAGGAAAATATAAAATAATAAAACTGTATGCCACATCACATTAAGTTAAAGGTGTATCCATTGAGGGTTTATATATATTTCTCCATTAATCATGTTCTCCATGTAATCTAGGTTGATATAGAGTTAAGAGGTAAGAGTCTAAAATAATAATGAGAATTTTAAATTCTGGTCGTACAATAAATGATAATTATCATTTATTGTGCACATACAAGAAATTATAATTGGTAGTGGTAAAATATAACTTACATACAATAAATACAATATTTTTTCTTTTTGAAATTTGTATCTTAAATTTATTGTGTTGCACAACTATTTTTTAATATCTAATAATAAATTTTAATTTAAATAATATATTAAAATTTAGTCAATAATCATTAAAAAATTTAATTTGATTAATGAAATAAATAAAATAATATTTTATTATTATTATTATCACTTTTATTATTATAATAAAATAGTCACACACATAAATCTTATGATATAAACATATCATTATAATGAAACAATTTTTTATAATCTTAAGAAAAACTTATCTTATTAAAAGTTTTTTTTAATATATTCAAATTTTAGTTATTCTAAAATGATTATAATGAAACATTTTTGTGTTATTAAAATATTTTTTGTTATTATATTTAATTTGAATGGTTTTATCATTTTGGTATAAAAAATGAGGTAAATGATTATTTTTCATGTGTTTTTTTTTTTGTTTGCTAGTTTGTTCATGACCTGCCAGACTAGCCTGTGGCTGAGAAACTACGACTCAGGGGCATCTAAGCCATCAAAATTAACATGGCTGGATTTTTTGTCCCCACAGGTTTCAAACCGATGGCTTTAACATCACAGAGTGCATTAAGAGCACACTTCGTCACCCATTGTCCTACACCTCATGGACTTTTTCATATGTTTATTTAATTTAAATTAAGTATTAATAATATAATTTAATCTTTAATAGAATTTAATTTAATATTTCCATTTTTTATTTATGTATGTTTTAAAAAAACTCAATATGTGATGTATGTTTTCCCTTTTTATTAAATTATAATGATAATATACTTAATGCAATTTATTAAATTGTAATGATAATATAGTTACTGCAATCTTATTGGATCTTCCTTTTGTTATATTTTAATAATGAGATAAAAAATATATATTTATTTTAATTATAAATTTTTAATATTATATTGTTTTTATCTTGTAACTAATAATTAAAGGAAAAAATAAATTTCTACATATTTTAAAATGACTTTGATTAAAAAAATATTAGACAAAAAGTTAACTTTGTCCACTTGTTAAGTCATTCCAATTAAAAATTAATTTTAATTATATTTTAAATATGTAGTATTCCAATTCTCATTGCTTTAAAATACATGAGTTTTTTTTCTTAAATCAAAATATTGTTTTTTCCCTTAAATAAATTAATAATATAAAATAATTTTCATAATCCAAAATGACCTAGTAAGATGTCATTGTTATGGATTTTTTTTTTAAATATGTGGAGGAGTGGTATTTTTAAATATTAAGTATTTAGTCTCAAGAATATTTATGATATTAAAGGGGAATACAATTTTTTTTAATATCTAGAGGTAGTGATATTATAAAATATAAAATATTTATTGTCTCAAGAATATTTATCATATCAATGATGATTTCACCAAGATCTTCTCAAAGGCGTGGTTTATGTGTGGTTAACTATTGTCAAATAAAAATGTCACAAATAAGTTTCTTTGATTTTTAGATGTCCAACTCAACCATTATGGTTGACCCAAAATTTTGAAATTCTATTGGTTATTGAATTTCCAACTCATCCATCATATTTTTTCTTATAAGGTCCATTTTATCCTAAAATTTCCTCTAATATGAGACTTCTCTAAAAACATCTTCAAAATCCCTCAAGAACGGATGATCTTCAATGCTTGTTACTTTATCTCTAGTTGTCTCTTCCATATGGGCTGCAAAAATTTGGCATCCCTTCCTGAAACTTTTTTAAATACATAGTTGAAATCTCTCTAACAACTACAACTCTTGGAATGCCTTGAATATTTCCTTGTTTCCCTTCCTAATCAAGACATGTGATTGTCTTGTTATAACAATCTAGGACATCATGGTATTTTTCCAACCAATCCATGCCAATTAGACAATCATATGAATCCAATGGTATGATGTTTACATATACATTTGTGTTGAGTCTATTCAATATTTCCTTGTTTCCCTTCCTAATCAAGACATGTGATTGTCTTGTTATAACAATCTAGGACATCATGGTATTTTTCCAACCAATCCATGGCAATTAGACAATCATATGAATCCAATGGTATGATGTTTACATATACATTTGTGTTGAGTCTATTCATCTCTATCGGACAATATTTAACCAACTCAATGATTTTCCTCTTAGCCCCTATGGCTAACTTAACTAACCAAAATTTATTATGCTTACTTCTTTGCAAGTGAAATATTTCAACAATATTAGCATT
This sequence comes from Picea mariana, assembly GCA_032191745.1. Taxonomy (NCBI): domain Eukaryota; kingdom Viridiplantae; phylum Streptophyta; class Pinopsida; order Pinales; family Pinaceae; genus Picea; species Picea mariana. The sequence goes on along the minus strand of JASDQU010012911.1, from coordinate 50,990 downwards.
TATGTAACTATGGCTAGCTCCAGAATTAATTAAATTTTTTATGGGATGGTTATAAATATTACCTTCCACTTCAATCATGGGGGATTGATATTCAAACTGCTTGTTTTCAAAGGATGCATAAATCCTTGGCATGTTTCATCCCATGTCTTCCACTGTTTCAGCCTCCTGAATCTTGTGGATAGTCCTAATATTTTCTCCTTTGTGAGGGTAGTCCCTATATAGATGATTTCCCTCACATCCCCAACATTGTATAAGTTTCTTCCTTGGCCTTTTCCCAAATGAATATTCCTTATTGTTCTCATTTTGGACTGACTAACCTTGATTCTTTTCTTGGGATTTATTCCTTAACAGGAATGGCTTAAAACCTTTCTTCTTTTGATCATTTTTCCCTATTGTCACACACTCGAACCCCTATGTATCCTTTTATAGGGATGGGGGTACAAATTTTTCCTCTTTCCTACAACTCCCTGAATTCCTTGGATGAGGACACCATCACCTTGTTCTCACCAAGATCTTTCCATCAACTATTACCTTTTCCAAAACCGAGTTTTGGTTTGAGATTTATGGCATTCCAAAATTTTAATGATGTTTTTGGCTAATGGCCATCCCCTTCGCCACATGGCATACACGTGGCTTCATCTCTTTCGTACTGTCCAACCTGGATTTTATGTGGCCCAGGTCATTGCGCATTGGAAATTACGTGTCCCCTGGAGGAGTGGTTACAGGGAATGTTCCCCGAGACTTCAATAATATCGGGCCTTCGACCCTTCATCATTTATGTACATGTATGAAAACCTCCTTGGAGACCGAAAGTCTTAGAGTCTCTTTCCTCTTCAGAATCTATGGTGGAGCTCAATCCACCCTTATATATGATGACTGAGATTCTTTCGTGCTTAACACATAACTTAAAATTGACAAGGGTAGGGGGTCCCATACATAATTTACGACCAACCCCACAATGCCACATGAAACTACCCAGATGCACCACATCATCGTGGCGTGTGTGCCCTGTCTAGCTAAGGTTGAACACCACACATAGGGATTTTGTCATGTCAACACTTTGACGTTTAACACACCATCCTATATCCTCAAATCTCTCGAAATCCTAGAGTTTCAGAGTTCCTAAGTTCTAGAAATCCCACCATGTACTCCGACCTTTGGTGCTTCAGTGTTTGGCCTATGCACCAACATGTCAAATTTCACAGAGCCTCGAAGTCTAAGAGTTGTGAAGTTCTAGAATACCAAAGTACTTATGTTTTCCCTCCACTAGTTTATCGAACAGTTGGGAAGGGTCCCCAAGGAATCCTTAGATCAACGAATCACATTGCTCTCGAATTCTTCCCCACGATCTAATGGTTGGAGGGATTTTTCCACTTTAGGGATTCATGAGTTTTCAAACCTCATCATTCTTAACTCTTCGATTCCCCAAAGGATTACCTATCGAAGGGGTCATAAAGTGGGGATGACTTCTTTCTTCCAGTTAAGGATATTGTTATCCCTTTTCCTAGGGATAACTAAGGAGATCATGTCTCGAGGCCCACAAGTCCTAGACATGGAGTGCTGAGAGACAAATGACTTGAGCATGGACCCGGAGGGCCCCTCTTTTCTTCAGTGCAACCCATTTATCAACAACAACAATATCCATCCCACCAGCCTAGTCCTAAAGTAGCAGTAAGTCTTGGTCCATGAGGTAATGAGTCCAGGTATCATGGAATGTGTCACTTTTATTATTGAAGCACTTGAATATGTTGCATTATTTCATAACATTTTCTTAGAAATTATGTTCTTTCACTTGTTCATACCTGGAAGGGTGGCACGATTCCCTAGTAAGTTGATCTCCCTTTAGGATGGGTTTCCATTGGATGGGTCTATGAAAGGTCATTGTCCATTCCCTCCATACTTACCACTTTCCATATTTATTCCTCTCATTTCCCCCTACCTTTGTTTGGGCATTGGTATTTTCCACACCAGGAAGGGTTGTACCTTGCCTTGTGGGAAGAAGGGGCTAAAGTCCCAGAGGCTAAAAGTAGTTGGCATCCATATTTATTCTTCCAGTTAATGATATTGTTATCCCTTATCCTAGGGATAATTAAGGATATCATGTCTCGAGGCCCACAGGTCCTAGACATGGAGTGCCAAGATCTGGATGACTTGATAATGGCTCCGGAGGGCCCCTCTTTTCTTCAGTGCAACCCATTTATCAACATCAATAGTATCCATCCCACCAACCTAGTTTTGAAGTAGTAGTAAGTATTTCTCCATGAGGTAATTATTCCATGTATCATGGTATGTGTCACTTTGATGATTGAAGAACTTAAATATATTGCATTGAATTCTCCTTCATTTCATAACGTTTTCTTGGAAATTATGCTCTTTAACTTGTTCATACTTGGAAGGGTGAGATGATGCCCTAGCAAGTTGATCTCCCTTTAGGATGGGTTGCCACTGGGTGGGTCTATTATAGGTCATCTTCCATTCCCTCCATACTTACCACTTTTCATATTTATTCCTCTCATTTCCCCCTACCTTTGTTCGGGAATTGGGATTTTCCACACTAGGAAGGGTTGTACCTTGCCTTGTGGGAAGAAGGGGCTAAAGTCCCAGATTATAAAAGTAGGGCATCCATATTTATTCTTCCAGTTGATGATAATGTTATCCCTTATCCTAGGGATAACTAATGAGATCATGTCTCGAGGCCCATAGGTCCTAGACATGGAGTGTCGAGAACCGGATGACTTGATCATGGCCCCGGAGGGTCCCTGTTTTCTTCAGTGCAACCCATTTATCAGTAGCAATAGTATCCATCCCACCAACCTCATCCTAAATTAGTAGTAACTCTTGCTCCATGAGGTAATGAGTCCAGGTATCCTGGTATTTTTCACTCTGATTATTGAAGAACTTGAATATGTTGCATTGAATTCTCCGTCATTTCATAACATTTTCCTAGAAATAATGCTCTTTAACTTGTGCATACCTGGAAGGGTGAAATGATTCCCTAGTAAGTTTATATCCCTTTAGGATGGGTTGCCACTGGGTGGGTCTATGAAATTTCATCGTCCATTCCCTCCATACTTACCACTTTCCATATTTATTCCTCTCATTCCCCCCTACCTTTGTTCGAGCATTGGGATTTTCCACACTAGGAAGGGTTGTAACTTGCCTTGTGGGAAGAAGGGGCTAAAGGCTCAGAGGCTAAAAGTAGCTGGCAAGAGTTAAAATCCAAAATGAAACCTTTGATATTCTTCTCCCAGGGATTCCCGAGAGAGAAGTAAAAAGATTCTAAGTAAGAAAATGGAACACATAAGATAAAAAAATGCTCAAGGTATTAGTTTGTGGATGGGAGGTCTCATCATGAGCCGACCTATTATGACCATGGGTAGAGGTATGACACTACCATCTATCTAGTCACCAAATGAGGGTAGTGGCTCTTGGTGGCATAGCCAAGAGAAAGGGGGTCTCATCACGAGCCATCCTTCTCATCTCCGTGAAATGCTTGTGGATAACGATGTCACCTCTGGTCACCAAGCCAAGACAGTGTCTCTCAACTCTTCCTTTGAAGTATAAAAGAAAATTATCAAAATCAATGAAGCTAAGAATAAAAGGCATTGAGTGGGCTACGAAAAAAACGGCATCTATGACAAGGGGTAGCTCGCCCTCTATAAAGGCACCCACAAGTAAGATCTACATTTCCCTGCTATTACTGCACCCCATGCCCAAACACTTACCCCACTCCACCTCACACACACTTACATGACCTGGATTGGTTATCACTTGGGAAACACCCCAAACTTAAGGAGGATTCTCCCAATAGGACACCTTGAGACCTTCTCCAAACCTGACTTGKTAAATTGCATAACTTMTTTAAGCATTTGTCTGGGTAATGGGGGGTTTGATGCACRTGTTTATGTAATTTAATTATTATATGTGATTTACATGTTATGATCCCTGTGACATATGAACCCCTGGAGGGTGTGTTTGTTGTTGTTGCAGGACTTTTCCCAGTGGACAGGTACACATGGGGGAATGATTAGCTCGGACCTCCATGGAGATGAAATCCCATAGATGGATGTTGTAACCCCAACCATGGGAAAGGAGACATCATAGACTTGCACCATCAATACAGAAGGATGTTTCCCTTGGAGACACCCTAGCAGACCTAGACCCAGGGGGATCCTTCTCTTCCACCTAGACATTGACCTTTGAGAGCCCATAATGTCATCATTATAATTGTGGACGTCATCCAGAGCTAGTGTTTTCATATTGAGGAAAGTTGTGAGTTGATTGGCATGTGTGGGAATCATCCAAGGCCTTTGGAGGCCAAACGTTCTACATTTGGAGCCCAATGTTCCACTTTAGGGGCTCAACGTCACCCTAGAAAGGAATGATGTCACACTTGGAGATGATTTCAAGGGTTAATTGCTTTATTTATGTAAAAAAACTGGATTTTGAAGTAATTTGGCCAGGTCGGCCTTTTAATTAACTAAAATTAATTAAAGGTCATTAGCATTGTATAAATAGAGAGAAAGTACTCTCATTTTGCATCATAACTCATCACACACTTAGTGCGGATTGCGCCCTCTTTAAGGGCTATTGGCTGAAATAACTAGTGTGCAACTTCTTGAAGAGGCATATTTTGGTGTATATTTTCATGGTGGAAGATCTTCAACTAGGGTTTGACTTGATTATTCTAGGTGAAGTAAGTATAAAATCTGCAATTTGTTTATGTAAATGAAATATTGTGGTAAAATTTTACTTGTTTCATGTTAAAGATTATGAAATTGCTTGCTTAAACCCTAGGAGAGAAACATAAGTTACTTATTTCTCTCTATAGTTTTCTACTTGTCCAAATTTCTCAAGTACACTTTGTTTAGAAGTGGATACTAGAGCCCTAAAGTGTTAGCACTCTAGTAGCTTCACTCTAATTTCCTATTGCATACACTCTTTAAATAGTCTAAGGAAGGAAGATTCGCTAAGGCCTAAGATTCCTTACTCTCTAGCAAATTTGTCTTTAGGATTTGGATGCTTGAGGCCTTGAAGTTCCAACACCTCCTCCACCCATCCCTTCTCCTTTGAAAAGTATTATCATTGCTACTTTTCTCCAAGTTTTTTTGTTGCTATTGTTGACTCCATAAACCCCTAAAAGGCACTGGTCTACTCACTGTAGTGAATGATTGATCAAACAAACACTCAAACCTTCTTCCTTGAAGCTTTTTCTAACTTTTACTAACCCTAAACTAGACTAATTCCTTAGCTAACTTGTTTCTATTGAAAATAATTGCTACAACCATACTAATTCATGATAATTTGTTGCATTCAACTACATAAGTTGCACCTAGCTCACTCATAAATTGATTATGACAATTGCCAATCAATCTACTAGATAAATGTTAAGTTTACATGGTGTTTCCTTGCATTTTTTAGCACTAGAATTTTTCGTTGTTACAAAATATTTCTACAGCCATATAACTGCAACAAATTCTCTATAAAAGTGACATTTAATGCTAAATAGATTTTTCCAAATTTGCTTGCGACAATTAATTATCATTCTGCCTAGTTAAAGCTACATTTTCTTGTCTTTTTCAAGCAATTTCAAGGAATATTTTTTGCGGTTGTTACAAAATACTTATTTTTGTTGTAAAATGTTACATTGTTGCAACTTTATATCATCTATCCTAATTTTGGAAGGTTCATGGTCTTAAGAAGCACTAACATCATAGTTTTTACTTGAAAGCTTCCATATTTTCTTTTTTGTCTTGTTCTAGGCAGGTACACTCCATTTTTACCGTTGCTTCATCCATTAAAGACCTTAATAACCTTTTGACTTGAGTGAGTAGTGAGAGGGGGATTTTCTTTGATCCTTTCCTTAGTCTTATCATCCCTTTAGGTCATTGGGGATGTCTCCCTTGGGGTAACTTTGATATACTCCTAAATAGAAAGGGATTTCCTATTAAGGTGATATTGATAGGTCACCCCCTATTATGCCAATATTTCATTCACTTGCCTTGGGATTTGGGAAAGTATAGATTATGCGATAAAATTTTGGTGTCACTGTTAGGGAAAATTGACAAGATTGACTTGAAATTTGACTTGGAAGGTGCATTGGACAAAATTCATGTGACCATTCCATTGAGGGAAGTTATCAAAGTTCTGTCTATGAAGGAAAGGTTCAAAAAAGTTTCAACGTATCAGATGAGCCAATGGACCCTCCTATTATGTTACAAGAAGACTATTTTAGGGTTCAGTGTGATGGAAACCCAACCTTCTTTATGACATTACTAGTGAATAAAAATGTCATAACAACTGTATGCTTGACTTAGGAGTAGGTGCTAACATGATGTCTTTGAAAGTCACAGAGAAACTAGGCCTAAAGGCTACATGATCTTATAGGAATGTGTGTGGTTTTGAATCTAGGGCCATACCCACTTATGGGGTAGTTGATAATGTTGAATTACACCTTGGAAAATATCCTGAAAGAGTGATCTGTATGGATATTATGGTGGTGGAAGTATCTAATGTGTGGGGGGATTTTTTGTCCATGAATTTTGTTGTAATGTTGGGAGGTACATTAGAGATGGATCTAACTTATATCAATGTGCCTATGGAAAATGGAACAATAGAGCACCTTCCAAATATTCCAATGGCCAAGTCTGATGTACAATAAATCAACAATGATACTAAAATTAGTGAGACACATGATCCAATTAAGGAAAACCTTCCTATATTTTCTCTAAAGGATTTTCATTTCACTTTAGAGGAAGATTTCGATGAGATACAATGGCCAAAGAAAGAAGAGTACCAACAATTTTTAGATAAATATAAGGACAAAGAAGTTGGAAATTTCAAATTACTAAATAAAGGGGATGATGACATATTGATTAAACCAAGCCAACAAGAAGTCCTTACAGTGGAATCTCACCCTCCTCCCTCAAGACAATACACTAGGGTTATACAGGAAAAAACCAAGCTTGAAGAAAAAGAATATCAAGAGGGAGATACGGTCTRGATGTGGGACACAAAGAAAGGGAAGCCTACTAATTTTAAAGGGAATGCACAATTTTGGCTTAGACYTTTCAGAATCAGAATGAAGTTAGTCAATGATGTCTACTATTTATCCACGTTGGAAGGAATAAAAAYGTCCATTACCAGTTATTGGATGCCTCCTTAAACCCCATCAYGGGGAAAAGACTTGACTTCATATGTAAGTATAGGTAAGTTAGATTARGTAGGCATTTTCATCCATTGTATATACCATYTGCATATCATGCTAGTATAGTTATACTTTCATATTTATATTGCATTCTTTCATTATGTATATACACATGCTTATGATTATATTATAGATTATACATCCTCTCTATTTTTTTATATCATATATGAGCAAGGGGTGATATCACCACCTTAAGGATTATTGATGCATTTTGTTGAGATCTAGCAGGCACGGGTCATAATAGATATGTTGAGGTTCTCATGCACTCTATGGTGAGAATATGTCCCTGAGTTGGAGCTAGATTTTATCCCTTATCCTATGGATGACTAAGGAGATCATGTCTCTAGGCCCCAAGGTCCTAGACATGGGGTGTCGAGAGCCGAATTACTTGAGCATGGCCCCAGAGGGCCCCTCTTTTCTTCAGTGCACCCTATTTATCACCAACAACAATATCCATTCCTCTAGCCTGGTCCTGAAGTAGAATTAAGTCTTGCTCCATGAGGTAATGAGTTCGGCTATCATGATTTGTGTCACTCTGATTATTGAAGCACTTGAATATGCTGCATTGAACTCTCCTTCATTTCATAATGTTTTCTTGGAAATTATGTCGTTTGACTTGTTCATACATGGAAGGGTGACATGATTCCCTAGTAAGTTGATCTCCCTTTAGGATGGGTTGCCACTGGGTCAGTCTATCAAAGGTCATCGTCCATTCCCTCCATACTTACCACTTTCCATATTTATTCCTCTCATTTCACACTACCTTTTTTCAGGAATTGGGATTGCCATACTAGGAAGGGTTGTACCTTTCCTTGTGGTAAGAAGGGGCTAAAGGCCTAGAGGGTAAAAGTAGTTGGAAACGGTTAAAATAAAAAAATGAAACCTTTGATATGCTTCGACCAGGGATTCCCGAGAAAGAAGTAAAATGATTCTCAGTAAGAAAAGCGAACCCATAAGATAAATAAATACTCAAGGTATTAGTTGGTGGATGGGAGGTCTCATCATGAGCCAACCTATTATGACCATGGGAATGTAGCGGTATGACACTACCATCTATCTGGTCACAAAACTAGGGTAGTGTATCTTGGTGGCATAGATAAGAGAAAGGGGGTCTCATCACGAGCCAACCTTCTCATCTTCATGAAATTATTTTGAATAAAGTTGTGACCTTTGGTCACCAAGCCAGGACAGTGTCCCTCAACTCTTCCCTTGAAGCATAAAAGAAAAAGATCAAAAGCAATGAAGCTAAGAATAAAAGGAATTGAAAGAGTTAGTAAAACAATGGCATCTATGACAAGGTGAAACTTTCCCTCTACAAAGGAAACCATAGGTAAGATCTACATTTCCATGTTATCACTGTACCCCATGCCCAAACACTTACCCCATGCCACCTCACACACACTTACATGACCTAGATTAGTTCTCTCCTGGGAAACACCCCAAACTTAAGGAGAAATATTGTTGGTTGTGGAGCCTGATTATGTCCCTGATTCAGAGGTCCTTGCTTTCAGCTGTGTTTATGCCCCATGAAGACTTTACACCCTAGAAGTATGTACACTCTTCCACACGGGGGAGTGCAGAGGGGGGGTACCCCCTCTGCGGGTCCCAAAAAAATTGCTTTGTAAATGTATATTGTAATTTCATTGTAAATCCAGACCGTTCATTATAAGGTCGCAGATCTAATGGTAGAAATTATGTTAGGGTTTTTTTCCCTAGAAGGAAAACCTCTGTTATGAGGGAAATGTATTGCGGCTATGCATTATGGCGAGTATTGTATTCGGAGAGAGGAGACTGTGAGAGAAAGAAGAGGAAGTTACAATGGGTTTTGTTGTAGGTTGTATCCCTTCATTTGTTGGATAATAATAAAGGAAGGACCTGGCAATTTCTCTGGTGGACGTAGCCCACACTGAGTGAACCACGTAAATATGTGCCTCTCTTATATTGTGTATCTTCTGTGTTTTATTTCCACATTTGTTTTATTTTATTTCTCTGAGGTCCTATTTTTATAACAAATATCCCAATAAGACACCCAGAGACCTTCTCCAAACTTGACGTGTTAAATTGCATAACTTCTTTGAGCATTTGTCTGGGTAAGGGGGGGTTTCATGCACGTGTTTGGGTAATTTAACTATTAGATGTGATTTACATGTTATGATCCCTGTGACTTATGAATCCCTGGAGGGCATGCTTGTTGTTGCTGTAGGAATTTTTCTGGTGGATAGGTACACGTGGGGGAATGATTAGCTCGAACCTCCATGGGGATTAAATCCCACAGGTGGATGTCGTAACCCCAGCCAGGGGCAAGGAGACACCAGAGACTCACACAACGAAGAAAGAATGATGTTTCCCTTGGAGACACTCTGGTAGACCTAGAATGAGGGGGATCTTGCTCTTCCACCTGGATGTTGACCTTTGAGAGCCCATGATGTCATTAATATAACCTTGGAAATCATCCATATCTAGTGTTTTCATATTGAGGAAAGTCATGAGTTGATTGGCACGTGTGGGAATCATCCAGGGCCTTTGGAGGATAAACGTTATGCATTTGGATCATGATGTTCTACTTTAGGGGCTCAACGTCACCCTAGAAGGGCATGATGTCACCCTTGAAGATGATTTTATGAGTTGATTACTTTATTTATGTAAAAACTAGATTTTGATGCAATTTGGCGAGGTCATCCTTTTAATGACCTAAAATTAATTAAAGGTCATTAGTATTGTATAAATAGAGAGAAAGTACTTTCATTTTTCGTCATAATTCATCACACACTTGGTGTGGACTGAAATTTTCTCCCTCTTTAAGGGCTATTGGCTGAAATAACTAGTGCGCAACTTCTTGGAGAGGCATATTTTGGTGYATCTTGGCTATTTTTCATGGTGGAAGATCTTCAACTAGGGTTTGGCTTGATTATTCTTGGTGAAGTATGTAGAAAATATGAAATTTGTTTATGTAAATGAATTCTTGTGGTAAATTTTACTTATTTCATGTTAAAGATTATGAAATTGCTTGCTTAAACCCTAGGAGAGAAACATAAGTTACTTCTTTCTCTCTATAGTTTTCTACTTGTCCAAATTTCTCAAGTACACTTTGTTTAGAAGTGGGTACTAGAGCCCTAAAGTTTTATCACTCTAGTAGCTTCACTCTGATTTCCTATTGCATACACTCTTTACATAGTCTAAGGAAGGAAGATTTGGTAGGGCGTAAGATTCCTTACTCTCTAGAAAAAATTTCTTTAGGATTTGGATGCTTGAAGCCTTGAAGTGCCAACACCTCCTCCATCCATCCCTTCTCCTTTGACAAGTATTATCATTGCTACTTTTCTCCAAGTTTTTCCATTGATATTTTTGACTCCTAAACCCTAAAAGGCACTAGTATACTCACTATAGTGAATGATTGATCAAACAAACACTCAAACCTTCTTCCTTGAAGCTTTTGCTAACTTTTACTAACCTTAAACTAGACTAATTCCTTAGATAACTTGTTGTTGTTGAAAATCACGTCTACATCCCTAATAATTCATTCTAATTTGTTGCATTCACCTACATAACTTGCACCTAGCTCACTCATAAATTGCTTGTGACAATTGCCAATCAATCTACTAGATAAATGCTAAGTTCACATGGTGTTTCCTTGCAATTTTGAGCACTAGAATTTGTTGTTGTTACAAAATATTTCTACAGCCATCTAAATGCAA
>JASDQU010012911.1:27291-40068 GCA_032191745.1 Picea mariana | reverse complement strand
ATCTTGGCTATTTTTCATGGTGGAAGATCTTCAACTAGGGTTTGGCTTGATTATTCTTGGTGAAGTATGTAGAAAATATGAAATTTGTTTATGTAAATGAATTCTTGTGGTAAATTTTACTTATTTCATGTTAAAGATTATGAAATTGCTTGCTTAAACCCTAGGAGAGAAACATAAGTTACTTCTTTCTCTCTATAGTTTTCTACTTGTCCAAATTTCTCAAGTACACTTTGTTTAGAAGTGGGTACTAGAGCCCTAAAGTTTTATCACTCTAGTAGCTTCACTCTGATTTCCTATTGCATACACTCTTTACATAGTCTAAGGAAGGAAGATTTGGTAGGGCGTAAGATTCCTTACTCTCTAGAAAAAATTTCTTTAGGATTTGGATGCTTGAAGCCTTGAAGTGCCAACACCTCCTCCATCCATCCCTTCTCCTTTGACAAGTATTATCATTGCTACTTTTCTCCAAGTTTTTCCATTGATATTTTTGACTCCTAAACCCTAAAAGGCACTAGTATACTCACTATAGTGAATGATTGATCAAACAAACACTCAAACCTTCTTCCTTGAAGCTTTTGCTAACTTTTACTAACCTTAAACTAGACTAATTCCTTAGATAACTTGTTGTTGTTGAAAATCACGTCTACATCCCTAATAATTCATTCTAATTTGTTGCATTCACCTACATAACTTGCACCTAGCTCACTCATAAATTGCTTGTGACAATTGCCAATCAATCTACTAGATAAATGCTAAGTTCACATGGTGTTTCCTTGCAATTTTGAGCACTAGAATTTGTTGTTGTTACAAAATATTTCTACAGCCATCTAAATGCAAAACATTCTTTACAAAAGTGACATTTAATGTTCTCTAGACATTGCCAAATTTTCTTGCGACAATTAATTATCATTCGTCCTAGTTAAAGCTGCATTTTCTTGTTGTTTTCAAGCAATTTCAAGGCATATTTTTTACGGCTATTACAAAATACTTATTGTTGTTCTAAACTGTTACATTGATTCAACTTTATATCAGCTAGCCTAGTTTTTGAACGTTCATGGTATTAAAAAGAACTAACATCATATTTTGTACTTGAAAGCTACCATATTTTCTTTCTTGTCTTGTTCTGGGCAAGTACACTCCATTTTTACTGTTGCTTCATCCCTTAAATACCTTAACAACCTTTTGACTTGAGTGACCAGTGAGAGGGGGATTTTCTTGCATCCTTGTCTTAGTCTTATCAGCCCTTTAGGTCACTGGGGACATCTCCCTTGGGGTAACTTTGATATACTCCTAAACAAAAAGGGTTTTCCTATTAGGGTGACAGTGATAGGTCACCCCATGTTACACCAATCTTGCATCCACTTTCCTTCAGATTTGGGAAAGTACAAATTGTGCGATAACAGATACCACTTATTATGTCCTTCCACTATACTCGATCTAATGGTTGAGAGAGATCCCAAATGATCTCTATATCTACGACTCATGTTGGTTTGTGAGTTTGACGTTTGGGATTTATGGTCACTTCAAGTTATTTTATGCCCAAGGTGGGTCAACACTGAATGACCATAGCATATATCCAATGGCTAGGAAATATCCTGAAGGCCCTTAGATATACAAACCACATTACTTCACAACTTCAGATTCAAGGATTCCGACCATTTAACACATTTTTACTCCCATAGTGCGTCAACACCAAATGACCATAGGAATCACCAATCCAATAAATGACTAAGTTCGATTGCTCAATTTAACGGTTTTGATAGTGTCCACAATGTAAATGGAATACTATTACAACACGATCCATTTTAAAAATGTCCTCTCTGGGTAATACTTGGCTCCTTTTTTAGATAGTGCAAGGTTCCTAAGTCTCTATCATATGGAACTCCTAGTGGCTTGAGGTCTCAAGGCAGTGAGCCCTTATTAGAGGTAATAATCTCGTGGGTTCAAGATTATGAACACCTATAACCTCTACGCACTCCGAAAGGTTGTGCTTCATATCCTTAATCGAGAATTGGTTAAGCTCATGGATTTTGGACATACAGATTCATACAGGAGGTCACTTTCCATTTTCCCCGAATTCATTCAAAACCCATTATTAATGGTCCTCCTAAGCTAAATAGGATTTACAATAGAAAGACATTGACAAGATATAATATTCAAACTCTACTTCGAATTTCCAATCATCCAGGTCATTAAAATCACAATTGTCTAGCATCCAGATAAGATACAATGTTACGCAATCATCCCTATATATCAAGGATGTATATGTATACCGCAAGTACATGAATTAAATCATGAATTTCAATTAAATTATATAGAGTCTACAAAATACTTATCTATTACAGTCGATAGCCGACCAACTGACTATGGGTGTTCTCCTTTCCACCCAACTGTAGGCTGAAATGCATTCACTCTTAGCATTCTAGCCATCCCCATTCCAAGCCATGATACCACTAGGGATTTATCTATGTTCCTCAGGTGTTCTGCAAAATCCTGGAGGTAACTCTCCTTCTCACTACTCTTGGTGAAGATTTTTCTTCATGCCCCACCTAGCCTAGGCCTCTTCAAGGTTTATCGGATGCCTCCCCAACATCAAACTCGTGGCCTTGTTTCTCTGGATAAGATCAAATCTCTGGAAACATCATACGTCTCCCTTCTTCCGCACTGAGCTCAACGCCTCCACAGGTTTTACTAGATGCCTTCCCAACTAGATTTCTTTCCAACCAAAATTAAACCCCAAACCCTCTTTTTCTCTAGTCTGTAATTTAGGTATTCTTTCTCACTTTCCCTCAACTCTCTTATGTTCTCCTTCATGTATATTCTTGCATGTCTTGCCCCCCCCAAGAAGGTTCTAGACCTGTCATATTCCTTCTTCCAGAAGGAACTTGGGTCAATCTAGGCATGTAGGAAGACTGCACTATGCCATACTTCATGCTGACAATTTTCTATCTTCTCAGCTAGGCCCTCCATGCTTCCATTCATTGGGGTAGTTGGTTCTTCAACCACTAGTCCTTTTCTCATTAAATTGTCTTTCCTTGGGATTAGGATGAGGCTTATTATTCCAGATCGAATATTTCAGCAAAGAGGATTGGGTCATCTTGGCATGATGAACCCTTTCTACATTTTTCCTCACTCTTTCCTCTAGTGGTATCATGGCCAATACTTCAAGGATTCACCCCCATAGTCAGTTGTTGGCAATATAAAAAATAATACATTTAAATTGTTCACATTCCATGTCATGGAAATCATAAGTAATGATTAATTACAAGCTGGGGGAAATATTGGTTTTACACTTTTCATCTTGTCATTCCAAGTCCTTTGGAACATTGGTCTTCCTTTGCTCCTCTCATAAAGGTGCCTTGATCTCATTATGGTTTCCTCAAAGGTCTCAGGGTTATCATATTGAATCTTGTCATTAGAGAAGGAGTGTAACTGCCACACAACAAATATTGACTCAGGTGTGCAAGCTCCTCCATCGCAGATAAGGTGGACTTGACGGAGTTGATGCGGGGTACTCTGAACACAAGCGTGCACCTTTTTTCGAATTCAGGTAAGTACGGTGAATGACATGATTTGCTGCAAAGTGCTTAGTGACAAGCACACCCATTGAACCCAAGTTGGCGAAGTGTGCGATAAGTGATGTTTCAGTGACGGGAGCCCGGTGAACAAGCGTGCCCAGGTGAATTAATGAAACACAAAGGTGACGAGTTGGACGAATTGGGTGGAGTGCGCTTGGTGAAAACCAAGGGGACACACTCCCATGAGAAATAGCTCGATGGGGTTGGAGTACACACTAGACAGGGGTGCGCACCCTTCTACAAGTTAGCTCAAGCTGCAAAAGTGGACAAATGACTGAAGGGATGCGTCGACTTGTGAATGAAGGGATGTGTTAGTTGGAATATTCATATCACTTGGATAGGGCATGGGGCTATATAACCAAGCAAGCTAAGGCATTGAAAATTTGTCCAAGGTTGGCTAAGGAAGTCAACGTGACATCTTTCTTAAAATCACAGATTGGAGTTCTGAGGTAGCAACAAAGCAAGGAGGGAGAGCTCCCTCCCCAAGGAACCAAGTAGACCCTAGAAGGTAAATTGAGTTGCCTTGGGGAAGGTTGCACTGAGGCAGGAAGGGAGAACTCATATAGACTAAGGGAGATGGAGATGAATGAATATTTTCGAATATGGAAGAGTGTCACAGATCACAACAATTCTGAGGCTGCGATGACTTTAAGCGTTGGCTGCTCCATAGGTCTGGAAAGACAAATGAAGACAGTCAAGTAGAGAAGGGGTGCTCATGCAGCAAGAGTTATATGAATTCTTGGTGGTGACTGTTGGGCCCTTCATTTTTGGTATAAGGATTCATGAAAGTTTTGACTAAGAACGATTTGCGCAAGCTTCACCAGAAGCTGGACAACAAAGAGATAAAGAGCAACAAAAAGCAGTTGCGAAAGTCAGTGCAACACCAATTAAGAAAAAAACAATTGCAACAGAACAAGGAAGCGTGCAAGCCGAGATGGAAGACACAACCTAGCTATATATAGGGCTGAACATAATTATAAAAGGGTTGGTGTTGTTGTTGTTAGTCGATTGATCTCTTAGTTGTTGGTTATTGTAAGTCAAGTCAAGTAAAGTCTCGAGTCTATAATGTAACCAATCTATCTGTCTGAGATTCATGGCTCTGCAACATGAGTCCATATTCAAGAGTCTGTACAGAGCATTACTCTATATTCAGGAGTCTGTAATTAAGGAAAGGTTCTAAAGCTAATATGAAGATGGATCTGAAATTTCAAAATATGATGTGCCTTTGTGTGCTTACTTATGCATTATAGTACTTCTTTATGATCTATAAGTTCTACTTGAATGGTTCTATGTTTAAATGTTGGTTCTCGACATAACTAGGTTCGATTCTTGCATACATAATATTCAACATTGTTTATCTCTCTTGCTCAAGATCAGGATGAGTCCCGAAGGTTCTGTGGATCCTCCTAAGTCTTTTCCGTACTCTTCCTTAAATTTTTGTCTCAGTAGCACTTCGGGTGAGACTTCTTCTCTTAGGAGGAGATGAAAATTCCAGTGCTCTATAATACTTGGTACCTTTTGTTGGTAACCTGAGAAGGACCCTGGTCTGATTAAACTTGCACCAACAAAATGTTTCCATTGTCAGGACCTATGTAAAAAGGGAAACTGTAGGGAGATTGTTTCCATGGATCCAAATATCTGGTATTGATCAATGGTGGGAAAGAAACTGCGATGCCTTCATATGGAAAGAAGCAAAACTGAGGAGAAAATCAGTGGAAAACACTCATGAATCCATCTTTTACTCAGAAATAGAGAGAGACCAGTACGAGATTTTCTGGGTTAAATTCCTGAAAGAACTTCTCCACTGGATAAAGAAGCTCTAAGAATCTCCAGAGTTCCAAGGATGAATCAAGAGGATCGGTTCTTGGGACACCGAAAATATAGCAACACTTCAAAGGATGGATTGTCCAGTCACGATTGATTTCTGGGTCAGCACCACATTAGAAGGATATATCATTGAATTTGCAGCTGAGAACCACCAATATTTTTCGCGAGCAGAGGTGATTTTCATGAAAGACGCAAGGGGAAGACTATTGAGAGAAATCACCCTGTCTATTAAGGTTTTTTTTATGGAGGAGGGGATGTTGAATATGTCCTCAAATGAGATGGTAGCGTCAACACCCTCGCTTGGGGTAGGGCAAGGCAGGGTGAGAGACGAGAAGGGTTCTTTGAAAAATGGGGGGGAAACAACAAGAAACTGACTCGAGAGACAGCTGAGCCTTGAAGAGAGTCACCATAGTTGAGAAGTGGTGGCGTGGAAAGATCAAGAAAGCAACAAGACAGTCCGAGAAGTTGAGGAAAGAAGGCGGATTAGGAGAAATAGAGGAAAGGTAGATGGAAGAGTTGTAGAAGATGAGAAGACAAGAAAAAATGGCCCGTAAATGACTAAAAAAGAGAGGAGCATGAAGAGAAATAAGTCCCCAGGAGGTTGGACAAGAAGGAGAAAGTGAATACATAAGAGAGGAAGAAGCCGACATGAATCTTGAAGGAGAAAGAGAAGATTTATCCCCGATAATAGAAGAGATTGAGAATCCGGTTGAAGAGATTGTCCTACTGGAAGCAAATGAGACCCCCCATATCAAATAAAACTTCCCCGAAGCTAGTGGCACCATCCCCAAGTCACCCATACCCCAAGTATCTTCTATACAAGAAGTATGTTCGATACTATCTTCTCATGCTAGTTCTGTTCTAGTACAATTAGTTAGTCAATCACAACCAAGAAGTGCGAGTATAGGGAGGATATTGGGATCCCTTGGTAGATCAAAAGCAGGACCGTTAGGGTTCATATTGATAGGAACAACAAGATCAGCAATGGTTGGCCACGCAGAAGGTTCGATTGACCGATACCCATAATTTTTGGGTAAGGGCAATGAAGATGTTGAGAAACATTGGTTCTTGTGCAAAGCAATCTGGAGATCCAGAGGGACTCCAGATGCAAATAAGTTGGTCAAGTTCCAAACTACCATGAGAGTTCACACTCTCAAGTGGTACATGAATATCATCGATCCAAGAATGCCAGGAATGCAATGTCAAGCGTTCACACTTGGCTAGGTATGGACAAGGTTCATAGCAGAGTTAAAACTACCTCAGTCATAACAACAGGCTATGTCTGAGTTGCGTGAGATCCAGTAGCGGGAAGGTGAATCAGCTTGGGAATACAGCTAGAAGTTTAAATATGATATAGGGAGGTTGGCACATCCAATCCATGAAGAACATCAAAGGGAGTGGTACATTTAGGGATTGTTGCCTGTGACTCAGAATCTGCTAACGTGCCAACGGATAGCCACTTTAACAGATGCCTTGGAACAATCGATGAAGATTGAAGCCATGGAGGGATACTCTGGGAGCCTGAGAGTGAACAGACCCCCAGCAGATGTGAATCTGGCGCAACTACAAGGGTATATATCGGCTCTTACATAAAATATTGACAATACCCATACTAGGACGACCATAGGTTTGGTGCACTGGATGCTATAAGGAAGTTCATCTGGTGAACGAATGTCCACGAATAAGGGGAATGGGACCTCCTTAGAATCCGATGGTACCCCCACCAAGACCCACAGGAAGAGTTGCACAGGTTTCTACGAACTTACTATTTCATAACCCCACCCTGTATCATGCTTTTCCAGGAGGCCAAGAAGCACCAACAACTGAGTATTGTGAAATCTGTCGGATCCATGGGCATGGGCCAAGACAGTGCCCCATTATGAATAAATATTCGACAGTACCAAATATAGTACACTGTGAGTTCTGTGCATCTACCATGCATACTACCAATCAATGTAGAGTGTTGGATGCACTTGCAGACAGGTTAGATCGAACAACATTAAGAGTGAATGAAAACCCTCAGGGACCAAGAAGACATCAAGGAGGTGGAGCCGAAGGAGACTTCAGAGGAGGAAGGACTGGGGGAAGGGGGCCAAGAAGATGTTATAACTGTGATGAGCAAGGTCACATGGCTAGAGACTGTCCTCATCCAAGGAAGCCATGGTTCTCTCATTGCAGAACCCATGGGCACGCAACTGAAGATTTCCCAGAATTAATTGAAAAATGGAAATATAGACTACGAAAAAGAGGATATAACCTCATTAGTTCAGAAATCAAGAGAGTTATTAAGAGAAAATTTCCCAACCTTAATATCGTTACTCGAGGAGGATCAAAGACAAGAGTTGATGATGATACTCTACCTCAGATCCAAAAAGCAACACCTAAAGAAGATAGGTACGACCCTCTGAAACAAAATTTGTTATTTAAATATGCCATAAAAGTATTTTAGAATATTCCTAGCCCTGAGATGCAAGAGAAACCCCCACAACCTATTTCTTATACTAATATGGCGCAAGTCCCTTCTTCACCCCCTGCACCCAAAAACCCTATAGTGATATCGAGACAATCAGAGAAACCTCAAAATGTAGTTGACCTTTGGTTTCAATTATTCTCTGACATTCTGGGGAATGATCTCAGAAAAGTTGCGCAATGCACTATACCTAGTTTTAGGGAACGAAGAACCCTGAAAAGCAAGAATAAGGGCTAATATTCCCAAGAAGAGTACTCAGAGAGTGTAACGAAGAAAAGTACGAGCTGGAAAAGAATTCATACTAGTAGCCCAGATAGATGAATTTGAGATTAAGGACGTCATGTTGGATTTAGGATCCGATGTGAACATTCTACCTAAGAAGACCTGGGAAGCCTTAGGAAAACCTAGGCTGACATATTCCCCTATTCAGTTAAGAATGGAAAACTAATATTGTATTTTCCCCATAGGAATATTGGAGAATGTAGAAATAGATGCTGCGGGAGTAAAGACAGTGGTTGACTTTGAATTCATTGATATCTTGAGAGATAAGGACCCTTACTCTACACTACTTGGCATTGATTGGGCCTATGACAATTATGCATTAATTGACTTAAAGAAAGACACCATGACCTTTGATACTGAGGGAATCAAGGTAGTTCAACCTTTGGATCCATATGTAGGACCTAGGTATACAGAGCTAACAGACAATAATATGGAGGGAGAATATTTGGATCAGTTGTACACCGTAACAACAAGAACAAGAGACAATTGTATAAATCCGATTGTTGATGGATCAGTAAGTTGGAGAAGCATACACTCAGCAGATGAAGATTCAGAATTGGCTTTTGACAGTTGGCAACAAGATTCGTATGAAATATTCTCAATAAGATGTGCAACTGTCAGAGTGACCAGATGGGTTGGGACCAAAGTTAGAGAACACCCAGTATATGATGGCACCTCAGAACTTGACAGTTTTTTGCTCAACATGGAGGAAAATGTAATAGAAGATCAAAGAATCTCGGTACTAGATGTAGCTTTTCAAAACAACCCTGCCAGGTGGTGGGATAACCATAAAGAATTAATAAGAACTTGGGATGAGGTGAAGCAAGCTATCAAGTACAGGTTCCAGAATAAGGAGCAGCTGGAATCAGAGATGCAGACAAATCTCCAAGTTGTGCAACTGTTCAATGAAGAATCGAAGCTTAGAATGCATATTGAACAATGCGTGACACAGTGGCGTGTTGCGGGGATACCCTCTCACTTATGGGTCCAGGTATTTCCCCACTCTCTAGGTCCAATCCTGAAATCTTGGTTCATACATAAGGAAACCAGAAGACAGACCAATGACTAGAAAACACCGGTAGCTCATTTTTGCAAGGACTTCCCATTTACAAGTAAGTATCCTGAGCTTGAAGTATTCCTACAAAAGATTAAAGAATTTGTTTTTACAGATAATGGTAATCAGAAATCAAACTTAGTGGTATGTGCCTAACATAGCCAATAATTTTAGACAAACATTCATCTGGCCTCAACTGAGAAACCTATAGAATTCTATCAGATTAGAAGAGATGCAGAAAGCCTAGATGACTTAGAGGAATTGAGAAAACTAGCCATCAAAGAGACAGAGGGGAGTAGAGAAATTCAAAACACCATACCCAGCCAGACTAATAGTTCCTACAATCAACCATTAAAATTGCGCAAAATCAACATAGGGATCGTAGATCAACCCAAGATAGCTATGGTGAGAGACTACTGGGATGAGAAAACCAGTCAATAAATACAAAGTTTGTTGTGGGAATATGAGGATTTGTTCCCAAAGACTTTTTCAGAGTTAAAGGGAATCAAAGGAGTTATGGGAGAAATGAAGATTGAATTGAAACCAGGATCCAAGCCTATCAGACATAGACCATACCATATTAACCCTAGAGTAAAAGAGAAGGTTAAGAAGGAGATAGATAAGATGTTGGAATCAGGAATCATTTTTGCAGTAGAAGAAGTAGAGTGGGTTATCCTGATAGTTATTCAAAGAAAGAAAGGCACATAAGATATTAGAGTCTATGTAGACTACAGAAGCCTCAACTATGCCCATGTGCATGACCCTTTCCCAACACCATTTACAGATGAGGTGCTAGAACAGGTTGCGTGGAAGGAAGCATACTCATTCATAGACGAATTTTCAAGGTACCACCAAGTCAGGATCGCTGAAGAGGACAAAAAGAAGACCATGTTCATAACAAAATGGGGATATTTCGCATACAATGTGATGCCATTTGGCTTAAATAAAGCCCCTGCAGTTTACTCCAGGATTGTAATATCAGCTTTCAGAGAGTTCATTCACAAATTTATAGAAGTATATATGGATGATTGGACAATATATAGCCTGCTCAAGGAACATGTAGCACTGTTGCGGCTAATGTTTGACAAATGCAGAGAATTGAAGATCTCATTGAATCTCATAAAGTGCATCTTCTGTGTACCGCATGGGAATTTTTTGGGCCACATAGTCTGTCGAGAAGGAGTATTGGTAGACCTAGCCAAAGTTGTGGTCATCACAAATATGCCACCACCTACGAGTGCTAAACATTTGTGCTCCACATTGGGACACATAGGTTACTATCGCAGGTTCATCCGAAGATATGCCAACATTATTACACCTCTGGAAAACCTACTGAAAAAGGGTGAAACGTTCCAATGGACTCCAGAATGTGATAAATAATTTGAGATACTTAAGGAGAAGCTCAACACAACACCAATTCTGATATTTCCACTACAGCCAGTTAGATCTCTACAAGCATTCGAGAAATGGGCAATTGACTTTATTGGACCAATCAACCCTACACCCAATCATTCAAAGGATAGGTACATCATCACCGCAACTAACTACCTTAATCGTTGGGCAGAATAAATAGTTGTTTAGGATAGTTCGACCGATACTGCTACCTAGTTCATTTTTGATAATATCATCACTTGGTTTGGATGCCCCAGGAGCCTAACCAACGATTAAGGAGCTCATTTCAGTAGCAACACTATAGAAATGCTTACAACAAAGTTCCTGATCCAACATCACAAAAGAAGTCCCTACCACCCGTAGACCAATGGAACAGTCGAAGCCTTCAATAAGATTCTAGAAAGAGGGTTGAAAAAGGTCTTTTGCGAAAATTGAGAAGATTGGGATGACAGAGTCCTAGCAGTACTATGGGTGTACAGGAAAACCACAAAGAAACTCCACAGGTACACACCGTTATAGTTATTTTATGGGAAAGAGGCAGTGGTGCCTACAAAATTCATCACTCCAAGTTTGTGTATTTCACAAATCACACGTATGTAAGAAGATGAATCCATTGCGTAGAGACTTATGGAGTTACAAGAACTCGAGGAGACCAGATTTCCAGCAGACTACCATCAGTCAGTCGAGAAAACAAGACAAAAATATTGACATGACATGCACATTAAGACCAAGGTATTTACACAAGGAGACAAGGTTCTACTCTACGATAATCGGTACATGAAGCACCTTCAAAAGATGCACATGCACTAGTTGGAGCCATTCATAATTGCGGAGATTCGACCCTTAGAAGTAGTCAGACACGCACAACTAGATGGTGTGTTGCAACCAGGATGGGTGAATGGTGCTTGCTTGAAGCCCTACTTGTCTCAAAAATGAGAAAGAGAGATTGTCCCTCTAGTCCAAAAGAGCTTGTGTAATAGTTAGATTTGAGTTTTCTGAAATTTTTGTAAATTCAGTTAATAAAGTCGATGTGCGCAGTGTTGCGCCATGACACCTAGTTCATTTTATATTTAAAAAATGTTTGATACAGAACTAATAACTCAGCAGTGCAGGATCCGAATCATAATAGAATCCTTTAATCATAGTCATTAATATGAGAGGTATCTCCTTTGTGGTCGAAGGGATAACGAATCCGAATACAATTTGAGCCCATTTGCCACACGAACCCAATCTAGTCACAGCCTTTATGACCATTACGGTACCCCGCCTGAAGTCAGTTAAGCCATAATGTCGTGATATGTGTTAGAAAAACAGGACCGTGGAGCAATAAAATAAAACAAATGCGGAAACAAAACACAGAAGATACACAATACAATAGAGACACAGATTTACATGGTTCACCCAGTGTGGGCTACATCCACCAAGGAAATTTCTAGGTCCTTCCTTTATTATTATCCAAGATATGAAGGGATACAACCTACAACAAACCCACTGTAACTTCCTCTCCTTTCTCTCACAGTCTCCTATCTCACAATACAATATTCGCCATCAACCATAGCCGCAATACATTTCTTTCATAAAAGAGGGTTTTCTTCTAGGGAAAAAACCCCTAACATAATCTCTATTTTTAGATCTGCGACCTTTTAATGAATGGTCCAGATTTACAATGAAATTACAATATACATTTACAAGGCAATTTTTCCTTCGGGGGCTTCGCCCCCAAACCCCTGCTGGGGCCCCGCTTGCCCCCAAATCCCCCAGCCGGGGGGATAGCCCCCCCGAACCTCGTAGAGGGGATACTCCCCCTCTGCACTCCCCCACATGGAAGAGTGTACATACTTATGGGGTGTAAATACTTCATGGGGTATAAATACAATTGAAAGTAAAAGATCTCTGAATCAGGAAGATAATCAGGGTCCACAACCAACAATCTCCCACTTGGAGACTGATCTCAACAACTCCACCGATGTTGTATATGCTGGACTGTGAACCTTCTTGGACCTGGAAAATTCCTCATCTTCATCTTCATTCTTGAAGACCAACTGAAACTGAGTAGGAACTCAGTTTCTCCCTGGTTACTCCCTTTGTTAACATGTCTGCAGGATTCTGGCTAGTGTGTATCTTTTCCAACTTCAAATGTCCATCTTCCAAGGTGGATCATCTGAAGTGGTACC
>JASDQU010012910.1:242936-262072 GCA_032191745.1 Picea mariana | reverse complement strand
CCCCCATGCACAATCTTACAACTTCAAAGTCTTCAAGGCAAGGCGAACTTCTTACGATGCTTCATCGCCAACTATGCCGAAATCACCAAGGGCTTTATGCATTTACTGAAGAAATATGTTCCCTTTTTCTGGGACGAAACCACTCAATGCTCTTTCGACGCATTAAAACACGCCCTTACAACTGTACCTCTGCTACGACCACCGAATTATAACAAGGATTTCCTATTATATATGGCTGCCGCGGAGTCAACCATAGGCATGGTTTTAGTTTAGGAAGATGATTCATTTTCTGAATACGTGATCTATTACCTAAGCTGAGGCCTCATAGGACCGGAACTTAATTATACCCATCTAGAAAAACTTGTGTTGGCAGCAGTTCATGCTGTTCAACGGTTCTATTTCGAAAGACCACCATCATTGCCATCATGAATCCATTCCAGTACATTTTGACACGACGAGTTATCGACAGAAAAATCAGTAGATGGATGCTCATCCTCCATGAATTTGACTTAGACTTTGTTTCAGCAAAGTCCAAGAAGTCATTGGTCTTCGCAGAACTTATTTCAAAACTTCCGGTTGAGTCAGGTGACGTGCCTGAGGAATCACCTATCTGAGGGGATATGTTTTTGATTGAATTGTCAGACCCCTGATACGGAGATATACTGATCTATCTCCAGACTTTGAAGTGCCCCACCTCTGCTTCTCGTGATGAGCGTCGGTGGATACGCCATCAGGCCAAGAACTATCTTATACTCAATGATACATTGTATCGGAGAGGTGTAGACTGCATCTTGCGTCGATGTCTCACTCATGAGGAGGCCATCATAGTGCTCAACGATTTTCATATAGGAGCTTGTGGCGGTCACTTATTTGGGTTGGCAACAGCCCAAAATATTTTACGAGCAGGTTACTTCTGGCCCACACTTATGAAAGATTGTATCGAGTCAGTCAAGAAATGCCATCCGTGCGAAATCTTCTCACAAAAGATGAGGGCACATCCATCTCCTATGTTTCCTGTCATCACAGTTGGTCCCTTCACTAAGTGGGGGATTGATTACACTACATGCAACCCCCCATCAGCAAGGGGGCACCACTATATCATCGTAGCCGTCGACTACTTCACTAAGTGGGTCGAAGCTATGCCAACGTTTAAAGATGATGGAGAGACTGCAGCTCTCTTCTTATTTAACTAGATTATAGCACGGTTCGGTGTCCCAAGAGAGATTGTCACTGACCATGGCAGTCACTTTAAGAACCAAATGATGTCCGAGTTAACATCAAAGCTTGGGTTACGGCAAGAACATTCCTCACCTTACTATCCCCAAGCCAATGGGTAGGTGGAAGATGTTAACAAAACTCTCAAGACGATGCTACAGCGAACTATCAACTTAGCCAAGTCAAATTGGCATTTGATGTTATACTTGGCATTATGGGCTTATCGAACATCAGTTAAGACTGCAACTAGTTTCTCACCTTTCCAACTCGTTTACGAGCTGGAGGCAGTCTTTCCCATCGAATGTCAAATTCCATCTCTGAAATTTGCAGTACAGTTATTGCTAGACACTTCTCCACTTGAAGAATGGTCAGTATACCTTGAGCAGCTTGATGAGTAGTTTCACGATGCGGCTCTGGCCAATGAGGCTCATAAACATAAGGTCAAGTGTCAATATGATAGGTCTGTTTGTCCTCGGATTTTTTCTAAGGGCGACCTTGTCCTGGTCTATGACCAAGATAAGGACCCCCTGGGGGCAGGAAAGTTCAAACCCATGTGGTTCAGAACCTTCATTATTAAGGAGGTTTTAAAAAAGGGTTCTTATTGTTTGGTCGATTTTGAAGGGAATGCTTTGGCGGAGCCTAGAAATAGGCTCTACCTCAAGAAGTATTACTCATAGAACGGTCACTGTGGGTAACTTTTTGTAACATATGTATAGTCTTTGTGCTATTACTTTTTTATATTTCTTTTGAAAAACGTGTTATGGACGTGTCATTGATGTTATCTTTCGTCAATATGGCAGATGTCAAGTGAGTCTGAGGTGTTCATGGGTTATGCGGATGGTGCTATTCGACACACGCGGAGGCTTGCCTCCGCAGCTTGGGTGATCTTTACACCACAGGGTCAGTTGTTATCTTCCGGAGGAATATGCTTAAGTGATACCACAAACAATGTTGTTGAGTATAGTGTAGTTATTGAGTTGCTTCGTGACGCTTTGTCATTGGGTATCTCTCGTCTCTGGGTCTATCTAGATGCTCAACTAGTTGTGTCACAACTAAACAGAATATACCATGTGCACGACCCTACTTTACACCGACGATTCCTTAGGGTACGTCTCTTGGAACGCAACTTTGATTATATTGCATATTTTCATGTTCCTAGGAGTATAAATCAAATCACAGATACTCTAGCTAATCACATTTTAGATTGACATCTCACTCACACATAAAAAGATCATGATCATACACATGTAAATACATTTTTGCACACATAATCCATAAAGACACAAAAAAGAAATAAAAACCATATATAAGCATCATAATATCCTCAGAGTACATAGATGGGTGCAAGTGCCTCAAAAAGTGGGAACCATAACGAGTCACTGGGGCTTATGCCCTCAAAAAATATATACATATCAGTGCTCATGGCACATAAAAGTCTACAAGTCTGTTCATGGCCTATGGGCCCTGTTATACTCAAATACAGCCTGACCCAAATGCCTAAACAATCGGACCCATGTCCGAGGTACCCCCACAATATGAGTCTGCAAGGAGGGCGGTAAGTCCTCTATCTCTGCCATGGGAACTGTGCGAGTGAGCGCAGTGAAGTTCTGCTCAATCTTCCTAAGAACCCTCTCAGCCTCCCCTGCAGGGAGGTTCCCTGCTATTGCTTCTCCCCCGACGGCGGCAGCTGTGGCCTCTGGCCATGGGCGGCGCCTGTTCTGTGCATAATCAGCAGGTCACACGGGTCCCACATCTACACGCAATACAATGTTCACCCATCAAAAACTCTGTTATACAAAAAAAATGATATATATATATCAAAAAGACATAAAAATTACATATGCAAAAAAAAAACTAGATAAGTGGAGACTTACCCATCTCCCCTCGCTCTTCACCAGGAGGCACTGGTATCGCTGGATCTCTGGAAAAATCGATCCCTGCATATGGGTAATCCTCAATAGCTGGGATCTGTCATGACAGCCAGGCAAAAAAGTCATCATTGAAGGCCTCTATGGTCCTTCCACTACCCTGTTGCGGCAGCAATGCTGCCCATCTGCACACTGCGGGGAAAGTAGCTAGATGTCCTCGTACTGTCAACCGAGGACTAAAACATGGAACTCTCTTGAAGAAAAATGAACACAGGATGGTCCCAAACCCGAAGTTCCTATGTGTTTGTTTTCTACAAGATGTCAACTGACCTGTCATGCTTGCTAGTAGTGTGGTACTCCAATCAAATATTTGTGCATTCATGCACTGGATTGCATAGTTCATCTGTGCGCACGAAGCTTGATGCACGGCCGCGGAGCCGGTAATCCACCCAATGAGCGATAAAATGGTCTAGAGGGCGAGGCTGGTAATCCTACTCACGGGAACCGAGGAAAATCTCTGATCAGTCCCAGCCTCACAGTACTCCTCTATCAATTCTGAGACTTTGCTCGGCCCCACAGGAGAAGTATGAAAGTTGACGGGTTCCCCTCTCCTCGAGAGGCTCGTCAAAAAGTAGATATCCTCGGTGGTGGGCACCAAGGATTGCCCCTCTATCATGAAGGTCTCTGCATCTGGGTGACAATAATCAACCAAGGCATTCAGTAGCCTGGGTTGAGCATGCATAAATGGACACAAAAAGAATTTTACTAAGCCACACTGCGTCAACACGGCCATAACGTTCGGATCTGCAGCCACTAACTCATTGGCGGCCTCATGCTCCCTCTCCCTCCACTAAACATACATCCTGCCAAAACCAAAAGGCAAAAAAGGGGGAGTTAATTCTTGATTCAATCAATTTTCCATCGCGCGGGGGGCACCCGCGGGCTGTCGAGGTGACAGTCACGGGTACCCGCATGTAGCTTTGGCTCTTTGAGGTCGACGACCACCCCCAAAAAAAGCGTAAACGCAACAAATGAAGTATTGAAATGCAAGATAAGGGAGTTTGTACTTACTTGGACCAAGCAGAAGTCTGTTTCATCTACTGTAGCTCCCAGAATCATGATCTTTGGCAAAGGGGGTCTTTTGGCTCCAGAGTCAATTTCCAAATCAACAATGGTGATAATGAGCTGCCAGCTTCTATTTATAGACTTTTTGGCCTCTTTTTGTCACTTTTTTGGGCCCTTTTATCAGTTTCTTTATACCAGAAACCATTTTGAGTGGTTCAGGAGTTATATGGGAGGGATTTGATCAGGTATTGGGACAATTTTCATTGAGTTTCAAAAAATAAAAAAAATATATTGACGGTCCATAATTTTTTTTTTTTTTTTAAATTCAACTTGAGCATATAGGGTAGGATTTCATCCCCACTGTTGCATCTCGTTGCCTTTCGTTCTTATGATATAGGATCGATCCCATCCGGTTGTGACACAGAACCATCATATCTTCTCTAGAAGTGTCACAACTTGGTGGTAGAGCTTACCAAAACATGGATTCCCTAGGTAGTTCCTGGTTGCATTATGGTGTCCATGCCATTTCTAACAACATAGTAGGCTCGGGGGTTCATATAGTCTTTCTTGAATACGAGTTTAAGACTCATTTGCATGGGTCTTTTTCACTCTTTGACTTACCCTCCAGACTCCCAAAACATAACGGGTCTCCTTTTAAGCCCTTTTCAGACCCTCTAAACATGAAAAGATTGTCGAGCGATCTTGTGACCTTTCACGCTCGTTAAACTGATATTTGAAGTCACATCTGTCCGGCGATAGTTTACCCCTTTTTCGGTCCGGACGATCAACTGTACGAACAAAGGAATACTCTATCAAATTCCAATTCTTTAGAAGAGTATCCTCAGGTATAATTTTATTCCTTTTTTGGGCCTGAGGGACTAAACTTACGAAAAAGAAACCCCCCCGGAGTCCATAGTTAAGCTCTTTTCAGACTCCCTAAAATTGAAAAGATTGTCGAGTGGCCTTATTCTTTCACACTCGTTAAAACGGTCCAGAAGAACATTCCTAACTGAGTCCATAGTTAAGATTTTTTCAGACTCCTTAAAAGTGATAAAATAGCTGAGTGATCTTGTCCTTTTCACACTCGTTAAAATGGTTTTGAATTGACATCTAGTCGGTGCTAGTTTACCGCTTTTTCGAATCAACTAGACTATTGTCGAAAAAGGTACCCCAATGGAGTTTCCTTTTATGCTTTTTCAGACTCTCTAAATATGAAAAACCACCGAGCTTCCCTTCTTTGGGCTCGTTAAACTTACATCGAAGGACATTACCATTGTGTGTTCTATCAACTGCATTTGCATCCTTTACCCATCAGCCTAGTAACAATTTGTCTTTGCATCTTAACACCTTTGGCCACAGGAGGATTTTTCCCGAGTATCATTTCCCTAGAACATCAGTCTTGTCCTTGTGCCTTGAGCTTGTATGTTTGCTGTACTCATTCCTCCATTGTAACGTAATATTCCTTTATTCTTTTTCAAAATCATCAAAAAGAACGAAAAAATCAAATATACCCCAAAAACAGGATGGGAAAAGTATTTTCTTTATTGGCAACATTATGAGTTTCCCTTGGATAAAGCACATCTGTCTGTTTGATTCATCAAACTATGGGATGTAGTACGACCTTAGGAATCTTTGCTCGCTATATTGAGTTGTGTCCTCCACCGTTTGGTTACTCGTCCAAACATATGGAGAGTTTGCGTTGCCTCCTGCTTCGTAGACTTATGATTAATAGATATCCTGCCTGAGTCTTATCACTTGTCGTGCTATTATCCAAGGGAAGTTTTTCACTAAGCCTGAGTCAGCCCCTCTGCAATATGTATCTTGTCCGCATACCCAGCCATCCTAAACATCCAATCAAGTCTTTGTTCGAAAATCACTGAAGCCTTCAGTCCGATCATCAAGATTATCAAGTCCATAACCGATGAGCCGTCAAATACCTCTGGTTAGTGCAGTTGTACACTCATATTACACTCCTACCCGAGTTTAGAAGATTTTGAAGTTGTTTCTCGAGCTCTGAAGTACAGCCATCAGGCCGAATTAGCTTCTGGGAGATGGATACTTTATATGTATATCTTTCTGATTTCGATATGTAGCTCCACTGTGTATTATTCGCGGCTACTCTTCATAGTTATTTGACATGGATATACAGTGTATTTGATTGGTAGCCATGGTTCTTTTCTATTCTGAGCATGGGTATGCCCGCCTTGGTGAGACATTTGATATTTTTTGCAGACGGCACCTCCTGATTCTTGATTCCTGGGCTCACTCATTCAGCATATCAGTACAGATTGGTAAAGAATTGGTAATGTATTTCAGGCATCAGATGCTCTTCTGACCTCACACATTAGGGGGCATCTGTTATAACCCTAAATTTCACCACACATGCTTACCTGGCATCAGGCCAACTCATATCTCTTCCTTGCCAAAGCCATGCTGAATGAACCCTTGAAAATCTTCTTAAATCAAGTGGCATTCACCCTAACCCTCTATTGCATGCATTGGAATGATAGCAAGCCTACTACTGCACGCGTTGAAACTCTAGCTGGCCTACTACAGCCCGCGTTTACCTAACAAAGCACAAAAATAGGAAAGTTGACGACGGGACAAAAAGCTTTGGGTCAGTTAACTAAAACTCCCAGCCATGCATGGCCGAGAGTTCATCCAAAACCCTAGCTCCTTGTAGCCTATAAAAGAAGGGGTAGGGGTACTATTTGGAGGAGGAAAATCATAGCAAAGAAACTCTGCCCAATTGCCGAATCCATTTGACCCAACCCTTTATCCTTTCCTCAAGCTTAAGGAGAATTCAAGCAAAGCAGTTGGAGGACAAAGAAGAGGAGGATCCCAGGATCAGGATCAAGGAATGGTGGCTGATCTTTATTATCATTGTAAGTTGATTCATCTTGAGATTAATAAAAGAATACTTTTCCCATCCCAATGCACGAGTTTTATATGTTTTATTCGATTTATGCTTAATCTCTAACCCTCTAGTAGAAAAATAGCATGCATGCGTAGTATTTTGTCTTGATTGTAGGATTGTCTTTGGAAGGAGCAGTGTAAGCAAGCGGATAAAGCACAACGGAGGATATACACCAAACATCAGTAAAAAGGTTAGTAGGTTCTTTCCATGTTTGCATGTGAAAAAGGGTTTTAGGTTTGGGGTGGTAGGTTAAAATTGATTTCTTAAGGGTCATGATCTGCATGCAAGTTTAGCCCTAGCTTGTTAGTCTGTAGGGAATTATTTCCCAACAACAGGAAGACATGACTGGTTGTTAGTAGGAGGACGTGGAGGTAATTAACCAATAGGGGATGACATGAGTGGATTTGTATTACGTAGAGGTGAGTAGAGGTGACATGGTGACCTGACGTCATATAAGAATGTCATTTTAGGAGTTGACGAGGGTGGTTTGGGTCCATACCACTTTTGGGCCCGAAATCCCCTCTAAGCTGCCACGTAGCTCCCCCACGATACCATGGTTTATATTTCGGCCCGCTCAAGGATTTTAACACCCAAGCATGTTGCAACACCGAAATGAACTATGGATGTTGATATGTTCATGATCTATGATCTGTGAGGAATATTGATAGGTGGCATGTGGTGAGAGGAGGATTAGATGTAGAAAGGTGGATAGTATTAGGTGTTGGAAGATAGGTGTAGTGTAATGAAAGGTGAGAGAGATACACGAGAGGTGACGAGAATGTGAGTGGAGGACAAGTGTCTGGTGGTGAGAGGAGAGAAAGTAGTGAGTGGAGGTGACATCATGACTTGATGTCATATTATCACGTGATTGCGAAATTTTTCGAGGTTTGTTTGGGTACACACCACTTCGACCCCCGCAATACCCCACAAGCTGCCCCATACCCTTCCAATAATACCATGGTTTCAATTACGGGACCGCTCTGAAAAATTAACATTCAAGTAGTTTATGTCCCCGCAATGAAGTGTGGTCATAGACCGTGTCACAATCTGTGATCCAGGTGATATTTCTTTCTTACCTGCTGCAAGGATCAACGGTTCTTGTTGATTGGAGTTCAATGGTCCAAAATTACTTCGGGAGTTCGGGCTTCAATCCTTTTCAATGCATAGTTATTACAATCCTCTAGAGTGTCATATTTCTAAAGTGAGAGATCTACCTCCATGTGGCCTCTGCATCTGAACGATCCAGATTCTCTTCGAGAGTTCAGGCTTTGGGATTTTATGAATTTTGTGCTTGGAAATCTCCCGGAGTGCTAAGTCTCTGAAGTTAAAGATCTTCCTCCACGTGTCCTCATTGATGGATGGTCCAGATTGACCTCGGGACTTTTGGTGTTTGGGATTTGGGAGTTTATGAATGTTGTGCTTGGAAATCTCTCAGAGTGCTAAGTCTCCAAAGTGAAATATCTACCTCCACATGTTCTCATTGATGGATGGTCTAGATTCACTTCAGGACTTTGGGTGTTCAGGATTCGGGAGTTTATAAATGTTTTTCTTGGAAATATCTTGGAGTAGTACAAACCTAGTTGATGTGGCAGGCTCTCATGAATTCTATCCGATCTTTAATCCTTGTGTTACTTCAATGCTCCAAATGCAAAAAAATCATCGATCTGGGTGGCCTATTGGATCTTCACCATTGCAATTTTAATCTGTCTGATCCTACGATCTGATCCCGAAATGGACTATTATGAACATTGCATTTGCTCATAGTTTTTCCTTGTGCATACAACATACTTGATCGACCTGATGTAATCTCAATTAAAGGAAAACAAGATGACATGTAGTTCAAAACAAATCACAATATGTGTTTATCCTTCAAGAAAAACATAAAAACTCTACGCAAAGAATTGGTTAGGCAAGCCAACAAATAAAACCAAGTTATTGAACAGATGGGAAACTGACTTTATCAACGAGAAGAGGAAAAATTTGATGAGGGAATAGGGAAATGAGAGAGGAGAGGCAGGGGTGTAGACCTAGGTTTCAACAAAACCACTAGAGGAATATGAATGGATAAGCCCTATGGTAGTGCAAGAAAATAAACAAGGGGGGATAAGCATTTATGTAGACTTGATAAAACTGAATGATGCTTTCTTACATGATCCTTTTCCTACCCATTTCACAGATGATATTATAGAGAATGTAGGAGGCCATGAAGCATACTCATTTGCAGATGGATTCTTAGGTTACAATCAGATCAAGATAGCTCCAAAAGACAGGTACAAGACTAGTTTTTCCATGGAATGGGGATCCTACCAGTACACAGTCATGTCTTTTGGGATGAAGAATGCACTAGCCATATTTTCAAGGGTAGTAATAGCTACTTTTAAGGAGTTTATACATCAGTTATTAGAAGTGTAACTGGATAATTGGACCATATATATCATGTTAAAATACCACGTCTAAGTTTTAATTCTAATGTTGCAAAGATGCAGACAATGTCATATATCATTGAATATAAATAAGTGCATATTTGGGACACCTTTTGGAATATTTTTGGGACACATAGTGTGAAAACAAGGTTTTCTAGTAGATCCGACCAAGATTTCGGTGATTGTCAATTTAGCACCACAAAAATCAGTGTGCCAGTTGAGAGCAACATTGGAACACACATGCTACTACATAAATTTTATAAAAGGATATGCACAGATCATGGCACCAATGGAGAAACTATTAAAGAAATATATTAATTTTGAGTGGAATGAGGACTGTCAGTAAGGTTTCGACACCCCAAAGGAAAAAATGGTCACAACATCGATTCTAGTATTCCCATATTGGGAAAAGACATTCCATGTGCATGTAGATGCATCAACGATAACACTTGGAGCCATTCTGGCGCATCCAGGATCAGGCGAATTGGATCATCCGATAGCATTTGCTAGAAAAAAATTGTCATATCAGAGAAGAACTACAATAGTATAGAAAGGGAATGGCTAGCTATGGTCTATGGACTTTATAATTTCATACATTATGTACTGGGTAAACACTTTAAGATGTTCACAGATCATTTAGCCCTCAAATACCTAGTCAACAAGCCAGTGTTGGGGGGGAGGATTTGTATATATCTATTGTTATTTTAGGAATTCGATTTTGAAGTGATAGTCAAACCAGTGAAGCTGAATGTAGGACCAGATCATTTTTCAAGGGTAACCAATGGATAAGAACCTACCAACTTGGAAGACAACTTCCCTAATGCACAATTATTTTCATTCAAAGTAGCTGATGAATATTTCACTGACATCAATGAATACTTGAGTGCAGGGACTGCGCCACAAGAGTTTAACAATGCCTAGAATAAAAATATGGTTTTCAAAGCTGTAGACTATCAATTGATTGTTGGACACTTATATAAGATGGGAGAAGACAACATATTGATAAGGTGTGTCTTATAACATGAAAGGCCCATAATTTTGGCAGAAGCTCATGAGGGAATAGATGGGGGACATTATACAGGAAAATATATCACACAGAAGGTATTGCACATAGGCCTATGGTGGCCAACATTTAATAGAGATGTTAAGAACTATTTCTAGATATGTGATGTCAATCAGAGGGTTGGTAAAACTAACATAAGGGATGAGATGCCCCCAATACCACAAGTAAGCTTGCAAGTATTCGAAAAATCAGAAATAGACTTTGTGGGACCAATTAACCCACCAACAAAGAGGTTAGGTGCAAGTTATACCATTATCGCGATAGAATACTAAACAAGATGGAAAGAAAAAACACCAGTCAAAGATTACAGCACAAAGACAACAACACACTTATTGTTTGAGAAAGTGATCACTAGATTTGGCTATCCAAGGATTTTGATGAGTGATCAAGGAACTCACTTTATCAATAGTACTATCAAGACTATGACTAAGGAGTTTGAATTCTATCATCAGAAGAGTACACCATACCATCCTTAAGAAAATGGAATAGTGGAAGCCTTCAAAAAGATCCTAGATAATGCCCTAACTAAGATTTATAGTGTCAACAAGGATGATTGGGATTTGAAGATACCAGCAGTATTATGGGCATACAAGACTACATGCAAAAATTTGACATGACATATACCATTCAGGTTGGTGTATGGACAGGAATTAGTAATACCATTAGAAGTTTTGGTACCTAGTCTGCACGTCACAACAATTACCAACATGTTAGAATGAGGCGCAGTAAAATAAAGGATAAAACATCTCATGCAAATGGAGGAGCATAGGATTCTAGCAGGATTTCATCAGGAGGTACATAAAGAAAGAGATAAATCTTGGCATGACAAACATATTAAGAGGAAGGATTTCAAGAAATGAGACCTAGTCTTACTCTATGGCAGTAAGTTTTTTCAACATCCTGGAAAGTTCATAATGCATTGGCTAGGGCCCTATGAAGTAAACATTGTCACAAATGGGGGAGTTGTACAACTAAAGTATCTCACAAGAGAAGAGATGAAAGGAATGATCAATGGGATTCAACTAAAACTGTATAGGGGCAATCGAGCTCCGAGCACTTGAAAGGTTACAACACAATAAGAAAATATGTACATAGTAGATTAAAGTAGAAGTAAAAAAAAAAGGGGAGGGGGTGGACTTAGCATGAAAAAAAAAAAGGAATGTCAATGCGTAATGTGTGGGTGATACATTGTGCACTAAGGAAAGGATACACAAGAATTGTGTCATGCACTTGAGACACTCAATGTGCTGGGAAAAGGACCAATGGTCAAAAAAATAAGAAATATAAAAAATGGCTGGTATGATCAGAAAAGGCATAATTATGAAAAATGGCGGTTACAGTCAGAAAAAGCGGCGATATGAAAAATGACGGTTACAAAAAAAATATGCCAACGAGTGACATTTATGAAATTTAATGGAATGCACGCAAACAAATTTATCGCATTTATTGCAACCAGGGAAGCTTCTTTGAGAAGCTTCAAAACATTCATGACATGATCTATATAAAGGGGAACACAGGCAAATCATAACTTATTGTGAAATTCTGAAATTGCAGAGATAGAGAGCATACATAGAAAAGGTGAATAGATGAATGCACAATGCAGACCAGTTGAAGACATTCGGAGAAAACCAACCAGTAACCATGATCGTACCACCAAATATGGGTGCACCAATCCAGGTAGTCAGGAAAACCCGCAGCAAGGTCAAAGGGCCTTGGGAAACCAACGAGGTCGAGCCAGAAACCACACAGAGGGGGGAATTTTTGATATCGATGCATTTCCCTCACCACACGAAGAACCAACAATCCCTACACCAGTGGAGGAAGAAACACAATCCTTAACAACAACAACCATGGACATCGATCTACAGGAAAGAATGCAGGTTCATAATGCAGATGATGCAGAAAACCCACATAAAACTGTGACGACCGAAGGATACCGACAAGCAAATGGCGAAGCCACTATGCACATGGAGGCTACAACAAAGAAGCCACACAGAGCAGGATCTATGTAGCAGCAGGAGGGTCTAGTGGAAGACATTACCAGTGATCTAGAATTTGACACAGAAAGGAGACATATGGAGGTGGGGACCTCAAGCCAACAACCAAGAGGAAAGGGAAAAAACCTATGGCATGGTCCCCACATAGACATCTTGATCTAGCTATCGTACTTATGCACATTCCAAAAGGAGTGAAAACCACACCAACACTCCTGGGATGCATGGAGAAATTGAAATACTCGGACCATGACGTGGACGATGCTAGAAAAATTCTCGATTTTGTATAGAAGGTGTACTTGGAAAACATAGGGACATGCCCCTTTGGAGACCCAATCTTACAACCAAATCCATGGGAAGTTGGCCTAGCCAACACAGGGATTCTAAACCTGCTTGTGATTCCCCATTTTGGAAAGGGCAAAAAGGCAAACAATTGTGTCAAGCAGTTGATGGCAGTCCTCCATGGAGGATTCCTATGTTTGTAGCAACCCGTATCAATAGACGTAGAGATTATAAAACTCATAAAAGGTCTTCCATCAAGGGGTGATAACCCCGTGTAGTACCTTGATGACAAATCAAAGGAAAAATCGTTGGCTAAGGAGATGAAGAAATTCTATGGTACCAAGAGGGGCTTGCATGGGATCATCATTAAAGGATTAGTGACGCAGTGAGGAGGATGGCCAGCAAACTCCTAGCTTGAAAAATTCTTAGGAAATTCCACAAGGAGGAAGTCCCTGTCGTGGTTGTCGCAACTGTAGTGCAGTGCGCTAATGGCACTTTTATCAGATGGGCCCCCTATTTGTTAAATTTATTTCTTGACAAATAAAAATACATGCAGGACTTTAGGATGGAGTTCCACTACTCATGGCTACTCATGTTGATTCCGCTGATGGGATGGAAGGAGCCCCCATACTCTCATTTTTGTGAGTGCATGGGTCGTTGTCGTGCAACGCGGTACACATCATTGGGGAGAAACTTCGACCCCAAGCATAGAAGCACCAACAAAGGCACATTTTCCATGTACTTCAATGAAATAAAAGGGAGCATTGCGAACTCTTGGAGAATTACTCCATACGTTGTAACACAGTTCGTGGACATAGCCAACTTCAAAGAAACAAGGCAGAATATGTGGATCCAAGCATGCATGGATCCGGGAAATGAGTAGCTACAATTAAGTTACTTCGTCATATAAGGATACATATAAATGTATATGATATATTGGAATGATGAATGACACATCCGAGTCTTAACTTAAGAAGTTCCTAAGGGTACAGAGGTAGACACGGGGTCAACCAAGACACATGTAGGAGACAAAGTTTCACCCAAAAATCCGAAACCATCTCAGAAGCTGGTGCAATAGAAGAAGGGGAGTGCACCAAAGAAATATGCACACGAAGGAAAAAAGGAAGTTTCCCCAGCAGTAAGAGAAAAAGGAATGGGGGATACAATAACATAAGAAACCCCCTCGACAACAACCCCATGGGAAACAACACAACCTAAGAGGTAAATCATACAAACAAGGGGTTCACGCAAGAAGTCCAAGGCACATAAGTAGCCACCAGAATATATGATCACCAAGGATGATGCTGACCTTGTGGCCAAAAAAGTGCATGAATATGTAGCTGAGGAGTTCGAATATTCCCAACATCGAAGAGGCCAAATTCAGGATGAGCTGGTTGATATAAGGTGGGTCTTAGAACAAATCAGAGGAGTTCATAGACCTAGAAGAAGGATATATTCAGTCCTAGAAGGAACATAAGTAGAGGAAAGGGATGCATAAAATGATCCAAAATATAGCACAGGCAAGCCCTACCTTCACAGTTAAACCCAACATGTTGGAGATGGATGAAAAGATAGCCTAGACAACACTGAAGGATATGACAAAAGTAGAGTTGGTACTAGAAAGGATACCAACCAAGGCATTGTACAAGCTTCAATTCAGTGTCGCGTAGGAGGTGCAATCACATGCATGAACATATTCAACAGACTTGAAACATACAAAGAATGACAAGGAAGTGTTATAATTGGTGGTTGAGTAGGTCAAGCTCGAAACCAAGGAAGAAAAGGAACACACAGACAGGATAGAGAAGTGACTGAATGCATCATATAGTTGAATCCCAAACAATGTGTACAAAATAGAGAGTAGCGCAGAGGAGAATATCAACCTCATTGTGCAGACAATTGACTAATACAGGAAAGATATTGAGGAGATAAAAGAGAAGCTCAATCCCATGACCCTGCCTGAGGTCTGAGAGAAGAGAAAAACAAAAGCTGCACTCCATCTAGCAGAGATGGAGAAACAAGTCAATACAGTAGCATAATTGTTTGAGAAAGAAGTGCAAATTTTGATAGCATTGAAGGAAGATGATAAAGTCCAGCAGTGGGACAAGGAGAAAGAGAGAATAAGCACAAAAATATAGGACCTCAAGCAGAGGCAAAAGACAATGAGCATCACTGAGCAACTAAAAGGGACACATGATATCAAAAAGTTACAGGCAGAGATAAAGGTGGTGTAGATGCAGAAGAAGGAATGACATGCCCAAATGGAACCTCTCCAAGAGCTAATAGAAGACATTATTGCACAGTTGGAGGAGTAAAAGAAGAACATTGTGCAAGCACAAGTAGAGTGTGCAATAATCATACAAGAGGAGGTCATGACGCAAGCACTAGAGGCTCTAACTGAAAAATCTGTGCACATCCAAGCCAAAGGAAGGGAACTTACACACAAGTTCCATCGCCTAGCAGAGGTTGTTGAGGGAGTGCATAACACTTAGGTGGCTCAGGACAAGCCACATGTCAGTTTTGGGGGCCTGTTGGGTGTA
Organism: Picea mariana; assembly: GCA_032191745.1. Lineage (NCBI taxonomy): Eukaryota > Viridiplantae > Streptophyta > Pinopsida > Pinales > Pinaceae > Picea > Picea mariana. The sequence goes on along the minus strand of JASDQU010012910.1, from coordinate 246,705 downwards.
GGCCTATTTTGAGGAGATGTTATTTTTTAGGGAAAAACCTAGAATGAGAAAGTAAAGCTGGAAGGAAAAGAAACACATGTGAGGAAATCATGCAAGTCATGCATGTAGGGATACCTAACCAAATTAGGGTTAGGGATTTTGATGCAGAGAGGTCCAACCTAACACCCCGCAGGGTCTCTTTACTTGACCTCCTACTCACAGGATCGTTCGATTTCCCTCTGTTGATGAGCCAGAGCAGCTCCTTAGATTCCTGGTGGAATCGCTGTGAAAATTCCCAATCCATAGGTCCTTCCCAATCCTTTCCTGGCCTTCAACACCTGACCGTGGTTATCCTCGATTCTGTATCGGGGTTCGGGGTTTCACAGTTCTTGCTGTTGAGAACTCCTTACCTCTCCAATCCCCAATTTTCCATGAGCCTCTTTCACGCATGAGCCTTCCTAAGCTTAGCTCCTATCGCATATGACCACGCCTCCACGACCATGGCCTTAACCACCTATCGGGATTTAAGCTTCCCATTTCCTGATGAGCTCTTTCCCTGGTTTTAGCTCTTCCTAGCTAGGCTCCTAACACATATGACCATGCATCCACAAAACCGCAGCCTTGTATCTCTTCCCATCGGGGTTTCAAGCATTAAAAACCCGATGCACCCTTTATGCGCTAGCCCTCCTGGCTATGCCCCTTTGGGTCCACGTGACCTGCCTTCATATGACCGCTACCTTATGGCTTCCCATTGGGGTTTCGGGATTTGCGATGTCAAGGTGCCTGCACCCACAGAATCCCCAATTCTCCGATCCCCGATGCACCCCTTCACGTGTTGGCCTTCTCGACTTAGTTCCCGCTCATATGACCAACTCCCATGGCCACAACCTTATCCCGTCAGGGCTACGGGGTTTGTGATGCCCCAATGCATACACCCTTTGGATTCTCGATCGTCCAAATCTCGACGCTCCGTTTAGTTGACAGTTTTCCTCCACTACGACGTTGTCCTCCTCCTCTGCTGTGCTGAAAGATGGCTCCCACTACGGTGCCTTTCTTCAGCCCAGATATGCTGACAATTGTTTCCCACTGACAGTCTGTGTGGCCCCACGCTCCTAGGCCTTATCGGGAAATCATGTTTCATGATTCTGCAATGCACAAAACTTTCATCCCTGGGATCTCCGATATCCCGATGGACAAAATGTCGACAGTACCCGATCCTTTGCCACCTGTCCTCTAGATGGACGACCCAGATTTATTTTCAGGTTTTTCTACTTCAAGTGTCTTGATGCCTTGTCGATGCCTGATCTCCGATATGGATGATCGCGTGACACGTGTCCCTCTTCAGATGGATGGCTCAGATTTACTCTCGAGATTTCAAGACTTTCGAAGTCCTAGTTCTCATGACCTCGAGAACTTCGCTTTCCCGATGACTGATATCCCGATGGCTCACCAAAATACTGACGCGTGTCCTGTCGAGATCGACGGCCAGGATTCTCTCTTCAATATCCCGATGACCATTCCGGGGTTTCTCCTCCTGTTCATAGGATTAACTCCCATGTCACTCATGCAGATCCGACAACTGTTGGTGATCTAATCCAAGATCTGACGCCTCAGATCATTTCTCCCTTCCCTTCGCTTCTTCTGAGGCTTAACCTCTACGCAACTCTTTCCAATCCTATGACTGACGGGATTTATTCACGAGATCTAATGGCTCAGATCACTTCTCTTGCACGCCTGCTCCTGTGCTTAATCTCTATGCATCTTCTCCCGATCCAATGGCTGTCGATATTTTCAAGTGAGATCCGATGGCTATCAGTCTCCTCCTGTTGTGGCTCCTCCTGAGCTCCTTCTGAATGCGTAAAACCAACGGTCCATATATTCTTTCTCCGCCCAATCTGATGGCTCCTGTTGCTCCTCCTGAGCTCCCTACGCACCTTCTTCCTAGACTTTGAAGAGATTCAAATTCTCCTAGGCTTCATCCTTTGCTAGTTTCCCCTCTGCAAACTCCTCAACTTTGAGTCTTGCTGTGTGTGTACAAACACCTACTCCTCCTAAGCTTTTCTTCTCCTTTCGAACCCACAAAGGGTTCTTCATCTTCTACGCCACTTGCAGAGTCATTCACACGTAAAGTGTTATCCCTTCTAAGCTTGTTGTTTCTGAATCCTTAAAAGATTCCAACGTTTGCGCTCCTGCAGAGTCTCTTCATGCACACACTAGTGTTGTCTCTCCTGAGCTTCTTCGAGTGCTCAGACCCCTAAGGGATTTCTGTCTTTCCTTCCCCACATATGGAGAAACTAATGCCTTCCTAGCTGTCCTGCTGCTTCAGCAACTTCTTACTGAGCCTTCTGGGTATTAAATAACCCAGTAAAGGTCCCTCAATGGACTCTTATTTTAGCTTCAAAACCTAAAGATTTCCCTTCACCTCGTGCCTGTCTGCACCCTTTCTCAATGCCCTCCTGGCGGAGTCTCTTCCTTCCACAGAACGTTCAGCAGTTCTATTTTTCTGTGCGCTTAGGCACTCACTCGATGCCCTCCTGTCAGAGCTCTCTGAATCCTCGGTGATTCTGGTCCTCTTAAGAACTCTCAACAGAGTTATTCTTCAGCACCTTTGTGCATACGCTCAATGCCCACTTGGCAGAGCTCTATAGAATTCACAGCAGAATTCTATCTGCAACTGTGGCTCCTACCCACACAGTCTTACCTCCAAGGTGTTCAACAACCTTGAGGTCTTCCTCCTAAGTTGTTGATCTCAGTCCTGTGCCTCAGCACGTCTTTGTCTAACTCCTCAGAGTTCAGAAGTGCAACCTCTGTGCATAGCTCTCAGAACCTCAGGGTTCTGTCACACCCTCCTGGTATGAAGCCTCAAAGACCTTCAACCCTGAAATCAAACACAACTCTTTGCAAACATACAACCACAGCATACATTTACAGAATAAAGGAAACACTCACAGACATCCATAAAATATAGAACTCATGCAGGAAAACTGTTGTTTGTATTAAAAATGGCAAATGCCTATATCTTTACAAGGGTGTTCCTGAGCTCTCTCGGCTCTTCAACTCTCTACCAGAATTATTCTAACCTCACTCCTCAAAATGAGATCTGGAAATCTCTTTTACCTGAGGGCTCATTTCTCTAGGTTCACCTACTCTAATTAATTACAATCAATTACAATGAATGGGCTGTCTAGTCTAGGATTGGATCTATATCTCAGCCATTCTAAGCATTAAAGCAGATCTTATCTATAGCCTGCTCAAAGGCATGGATTTCTTGGCTCAACAGCCTAAGCACATTAAATTACATTGAATTTCAAAATCAAAATGAGGCTGTGCCTCTCTTCAGCCTTTGAATGCGTGCATGCTGACGTGGCTAGTTGGATGGCTGGCTGCATGGAGAGATGCTCCTGCATCATACTCCACAGCAACAAAAAATCATGAGCTCCTTCTCATGAGATTTCGCTGTAGCTGTTGGAACCCTCCTAGGTCCCAAACCATCCTTCAGATCTTTTCATCTGCTCCATTTTCTTGCTGCTACTGCTGCTTCCACTGCGGTGCTACTGCCTCTTTTCTTCTGCCCAGCTGCTCCTTGCTGGCAGTTTCTGCTGACCCCAACATCATCCTGTTGATCTCCCTTATCACTTCATCCAGCTGCTCCCTTGGCTGGTCCAGTTCTTGCAGTCTCCTCAGCTGCAAATTTTTTTGGCACATGGGCAGATTGCTATGATATCCTATGCCATCTTCTTCATCTTCTTCTTCATCTTCATCTATGGCCTCAAGTTGCCACTCTGCTGCA
>JASDQU010012910.1:230456-242886 GCA_032191745.1 Picea mariana | reverse complement strand
CACTCACCCCAACATCATCCTGTTGATCTCCCTTATCACTTCATCCAGCTGCTCCCTTGGCTGGTCCAGTTCTTGCAGTCTCCTCAGCTGCAATTTTTTTTGGCACATGGGCAGATTGCTATGATATCCTATGCCATCTTCTTCATCTTCTTCTTCATCTTCATCTATGGCCTCAAGTTGCCACTCTGCTGCAGACTTCAGCTATGCAGTCTCTTCTCGACTGACTTACTACTCATTCACCCTCTTCTCTAACAACTCAAATTCTGCCAGTTCTCTTGCTGGCTCTGGATTGTTCAACCAATCCTCTAGCATCTCCAACTGCATCTCCCATGGAGTGATAATTCTATCTGCTCGCTCCTTGGCTTCTTTTGCTGCTAGCTTCAATGCTACAACTTCTTTCTTTCTAGCTCCCTGGATGAATATGCTAAGACACTCCTCAGAATGCTTGCTTCCTCCTTCTTCTTCTGCTTCTCCTTCTGCTGCCAGCTCTAATGCTACAGCCCTCTCAGCTCGCTGGCTGAAATCATTAAGTCGCTCCTCAGAACGCTCATTCTTCCTTTCATTCATTTGGGAAGTCTCACATGTCTGCTCCAATTCTTCTTCTTCGACAGTCATCATTAGCTGTGACTGTTCCTCTGATATTGCCACATCTGTAATACAATTTTTTGCCTCCTCTGGGGAAAATGGCAAGAATATTGAAATTCCTCCAATATTCATCACACAGCTCAAATCCTCCACTACTGTTAGCTACATCTGCTGATCCATTTCCAATCCCAAGCTCATCTGCTCTGTCAGCTCCTCTGGCTGAATCTGAATCATCAATTCACCCCTGCCCATCTGGCAATATGGGATGCTTCCGCTGCTTCTCTGGCAGACCATGAGATCAGTCGATCCCATCTTTATCAGCAATCTTTTCTGAATTGAACTCTCCTCTGAGTCCATGAGACTTTCAGACAGTCTCAGGTGTTCATCTCTGCCCTCCTGGTAGTCTTCGATGCTTCGGCTTCCCTCCTAGCAGTTTTTGAGATCCTGCAGTGATCTCTGATCATTGCCCACCTGGCAAATTGAAATTCCTTGGCTGCCCTTCTGACAGTCCGTGAGATCCTCAGCTGATATCAACTCGCTGCCCTCCTGGCAAACTAGAATTTCCACTTCTCTGCCTTCATGGCAGTCCTTGAGATCATTAGTCGATCTCATCTCTATTCCCTTTCCCATCTGGCCATCTGGAAACCTTCCACTACCCCCCTGGCAGTCTATGAGATCCTCAGACGATCCCAATTCATCTTCTTCATCATCCCAATCATCGAGACCCTTTCCAGTCTCTGGCCAATAGTGATCAATCATCTCTTCCTCTGTGGCCTTGAGGTTTTCAGCATACCTCAACCATTTTCTCAACAGCCTGCACTGTCTTTTGACCATCAGCTCCCTGATTGGCCACCTTGCTTTTGCCTTCTTCATGGGCAATTCACGCATCCATCTCCTCCTTCTATCCTTCCACATCCGCAGTTCGAGATTCTCTATGTTTGATTTTAATTCATAAAGCTTTCTAGTCTCTTCTTCATCCCATTCGGTAAGCCTTTCTGCCTTTCTCTTCTTTCTATGGTCTTCAGTAGCCATTTTTCTATGTCTATCTACCTCCTTGAAAGATCTACTACTGTCACTCCTGAAATCCTGAGTGCTCAGCTTCATCATTCTACAGTCTCCTTGACTGTCTCTTGATTGTTGCCTGCCTACAAACAATCATTACAGAGTCCTCAACAACTCTGTCTTGTTTCCTACTTTCTCTTTTCTCCTCTTGCCTGAAATATACAGACAAGAACTCGCTCTGATACCACTTGATGCAGAGAGGTCCAACCTAACACCCCGCAGGGTCTCTTTACCTGACCTCCTTCTCATAGGATCGTTCAATTTCCCTCTGTTGATGAGCCAGAGCGGCTCTTTAGATTCCTACTGGAATCGCTGTGAAAATTCCCAATCCACAGGTCCTTCCCAATCCTTTCCCAGCCTTTAGCACTTGACCTTGGTTATCCCCGATTCTGTATCGGGGTTCAGGGTTTCACAGTTCTCGCTGTCGAGAACTCCTTACCTCTCCAATCCTCGATTTGCGATGAGCCTCTTTCATGCATGAGCCCTCCTAAGCTTAGCTCCTGTCGCATATGACCACTCCTCCGCAACCATGGCCTTAACCACTTATCGAGATTTTAGCTTCCCATTTCCCGATGAGCTCCTTCCCTGGTTTTATCCCTTCCTAGCTAGGCTACTGACACATATGACCATGCATCCACAAGACCACAGCCTTGTATCTCTTCCTGTCATGGTTTCAAGCATTAAAAACCCGTTTCAACCTTTATGCGCTAGCCCTCCTGGCTATGCCCCTTTGGGTCCACATAACCTGCCTTCATATGACCGCTTCCTTATGGCTTCCCATCGGGGTTTCAGGGTTTGCAATGTCAATGTGCCTGTGCCCATGGAATCCCCAATTCTTTGATCCCCGATGTGCCCCTTCATGCACTGGCCTTCTCGGCTTAGCTCCTGCTCATATGACCAACTTCCGTGACCACAATCTTATCCCGTCGGGGCTATGGGGTTTGTGATGCCCCAATGCATACACCCTTTGGATTCTCGATCGTCCAAATCCCAACGCTCCATTTAGTTGACAGTTGTCCTCCACCATGACGTTGTCCTCCTCCTCTGCTATGCTGACAGTTGACTCCCACTACGGTGCGTTTCTTCAGCCCCGATATGCTAATAGCTATTTCCCACTAACAGTCCGTGTGGCCCCACGCTCCTAGGCCTTATTGGGAAATCGTGTTTCGTGATTCTACAATGCACAAAACTCTTGTCCCTGGGATCTCCGATATCCCGATGGAAAAAATGCCGACGACGCACGATCCTTTGCCACCTGTCCTCCAGATGGATGACCCAGATTTCTTTTCAGGTTTTTCTACTTCAAGTGTCCTGACACCTTATCGATGCCTGATCTCTGATATGGACGATCGTGTGACACGTGTCCCTCTTCAGATGAACGACTCAGATTTACTCTCGGGATTTCGAGACTTTCGAAGTCCCGGTTCTCATGACCTTGAGAACTCTGCTTTCGCGATGAATGATATCCCGATGGCTCACCATAATACTGACGCATGTCCTGCCGAGATCGACAGCCAGGATTCTCTTTTCAATATCCCGATGACCTGTCTGGGTTTTCTCCTCCTGTTCATGGATTAACTCTCGCATGACTCATGCAGATCCGACAGCTGTCGACAATCTAATCCAAGATCTGATGCCTCAGATCCTTTCTCCCTTCCCTTCGCTTCTCCTGAGGCTTAACCTCCATGCAACTATTCTTGATCCTATGGCCGACGGGATTTCTTCATGAGATCTAACGGCTCAGATCACTTCTTCTGCGTGCCTGCTCTTGCGCTTAATCTCTATGCATCTTCTCCCGATCCAATGGCTGTCAAGATTTTCGAGTGAGATCCGACGTCTGTCGGTCTCCTCCTGCTGTGGCTCCTCCTGAGCTCCTTCTGAACGCGTAAAACCAACGGTCCAGATCTTCTTTCTCCACCCGATCTGACGACTCCTGTTGCTCCTTCTGAGCTCCCTGCACACCTTCTTCCCAGACTTGGAAGAGATTCAGATTCTCCAAGGATTTAGCCTTTTCTAGTTTCCCCTCTATGAACTCCTCGACTTTGAGTCTCACTGCGCATGTACAAGCGCCTACTCCTCCTAATCTTTTCTTCTCCTTTCAAACCCACAAAGGGTTCTTCATCTTCTACGCCACTTGCAGAGCCATTCGCACGTAAAGTACTATCCCTTCTGAGCTTGTTCTTCCTGAATCCTTAAAGGATTCCAATGTCTGCACTCCTGCAGAGTCTCTTCATACACACACTAGTGCTGTCTCTCCCGAGATTCTTCGAGTGCTCATACCCCTAAGGGATTTCTGTCTTTCCTTCCCCACAGATGGAGAAATTGACACCTTCCTGGCTGTCCTGCTGCTTCAGCAACTTCTTGCTCAGCCTTCTAGGTATTCAGCAACCCAATAAAGGTCCTTCAGTGGACTCTTCTTTCAGCTTCAGAACCCAAAGAGTTCCCTTCACCTCGTGCCTGTCTGCACCCTTTCTCAACGCCCTCCTRGYAGAGTCTCTTCCTTCCACAGAACGTTCAGCAGTTATGTTTTCTTGTGCACTTAGGCACTCGCTCGATGCCCTCATGGAAGAGCTCTCAKAATCCTTAGTGATTCTGGTCCTCTTAAGAACTCTCAACAGAGTTCTTCTTCAGCACCTATGTGCATACGCTCAATGCCCACTTGGCAGAGCTCTACAGAATTCACAGCAAAGTTCTATCTGCAACTGTGGCTCCTACCCACACAGTCTTACCTCCAAGGTGTTTAGAAACCTTGAGGTATTCCTCCTGAGTTCTTGATCTTAGTCCTATGCCTCAGCACGTCTTCTTCTGACTCCTCAGAGTTCAGAAGTGAAACCTCTGTGCACGACTCTCAGAACCTCAGCATTCTGTCACACCCTCCTGGTATGAAGCCTCAAAGACCTTCAACCCTGAAATCAAACACAACTCTCTACAAACATAAAACCACAGCATACATTTACAGAATAAAGGAAACACTCACAGACATCCATAAAATACAGAACTCATGCAGGAAAACTGCTATTTGTATTAAAAATGGCAAATGCTTGTATCTTTACAAGGGTGTTCCTGAGCTCTCTCGGCTCTTCAACTCTCTACCAGACTTACTCTAACCTCCCTCCTCAAAATGAGATCTGGAAATCTCTTTTACCTGAGGGCTCATTCCTCCAAGTTCACCTACTCTAATTAATTACAATCAATTACAATGAATGGGTTGTCTAGTCCAGGATCGAATCTAGATATCAGTCATTCTGGGCATTAAAGAAGATCTTATCTACAACCTTCTCAAAGGCATGGTTTTCTTGGCTCAACAGCCTAAGCACATTAAATTACATTAAATTTCAAAATCAAAATGAGGCTGCACTTCTCTTCAGCCTTTGAATGCGTGCACACTGACGTGGCTAGCTGGCTGGCTGGCTGCATGGAGAGATGCTCCTGCATCAAATTTTGTAAAAGAATGTAACAAATATTGATCTAAGAATTAGTATAAATAAGTACCTGGGAATTCTAAGTCGAGAGAGAGAGATAGAGAGAAGTGTGGCAAAGTTTTGTAATGTTCAAAGAAGGAAACTATTGTAAGATCTGAAACAAATTATGTAAGTTGTTGAGTTGTAGGAGAGGAAAGCAACTTGATCCCGAGGGTTAGATCGAAAGATGAGGATCCTGGTGCAATCTAGCTAGTCTCAAAGTGATCATGGAGCCTGTTTAGATTTTAATATTAGAGACTATAGTGCGTAAGGTGATATATATTATAGAACCATAATAAAAGAGCCTAAGCTGCCAAATATTTGTGGATGTAGCCCAGGTGGGGGTGAACCATGGTAGATCATGTTTTATGTGAATTTCTTATGGTTTATGTATTTGTTGTAAATGATTAAATCTTATATGAATGTATTGATGAGGTAGTTAAATATGTTCATTTACATGCATGAATAAATAATGACAAAATGTTTAATATAGATGGAAATTAGATGGAATAAGTGAATATCACAAAGTACAATCCCATATCCCCACTCATTCCCATACTGCAAGAACTTGAGCATTGCAGTCACCCATAGAACTATCTTGGGTGAGACTGCACAATACACTATGTGTGTTGTGTTGCCTTCTGGTTTACCAAAGGAGAGGAAATATTTTCATATAAATCACTAGATTACAGTAGCATGAAGCACCAATGGACAAAAATAACCAAAGGAGAGGAAATAAATCATATACAGGAATCCCCACATTGATATACATAACATCTTGCAAAATAATACAGGTGGAGAGGAATCATCAGAAGAAGTTACCCTTAATTTCAAAAGAGAAGAAAAGGAAAAAGAACCGAAGAGAAGTATCAAGGGCATAAGGACATGGGGATCACATGAAGATTGAGAGAGACTGTAAATACAAGTTATATTTTCATTGGGAGCCACTCTTTTCTATTCATAGAAAAAGGGAAGAGGAAGATCAGAAGATAAATATTAGAAGCATGAAGATAGGGGGAGAAGCCCTAAAGAGAGTTACCCTTTTCCATTGATGTCAAAGGGGAAGAGAAACATGAGGAGAGAAACATTGGGAGCATTGGTCACAAGTGGAGTAGGAGTGTTTCCATCAATTCCAAAGGGGATATTGTTGTATAGTTGGTTTTCATTGATGTTAACCATGGCCAACCCTAGAAGAAGCCCTGAAGAAAGTTTGGAAGAATCTAAAAGTGATAGGTGTATTTGAAGAAGTATCCAAAGTGGTCCCTTTATGGCATAGATTTAAGCATGGCCCTTAGGGAAAGAAACTTTGAAGAAGTCTAAAAGAATCCCAAAGATGTGGTCATGAATCCCAAAGTTGTTTGAGGAAAAATAGGATGATGGACTCTACTAATGCATTAAAAAATATTATAGATGGATATTCCTCATAATGGTGTTTCCAATGGTAGGTGGTACACCACGTGGTTCCTCATGGTTGAAGAGTTGTGCCCTCTTGAATATGGAAGCCTTGAAGTATGCTTGAGAAGCCCTAAATAGTTGTAAGAAGAAGTGACAAGTTATCCCCAAATTAATTAAAAGAAGAAATGTTGTTGCAAACAAGAAGTTACAAGTCATCCCCATTGCAATGAATATTAATATATATATGAAGGATATTTTTGGTAAAGTCATCCTCAATGGAATAATCATTAAAAAATTTAATTGAATTTTATTTGGGTCAAGTCAACCCTAAAAAGGTTCCAGATCTAGTATAAATAAGGCACCTAGGAGTTCATTTGTTACATCAAATAAAGTGATTTTTATCTGAGGTAAGCAATGATATCTGAGGTGAATTTAAGAAGGAATGTGAATTAAATAATGGTGAAATTCCAAGGGAGGATAAAATCTCGTGATGATTGTTGTATCCTTTTCCCCACTTGAATGAGAAAAAGAGGGACACTTGCAAGTCTAGTTGGGTCAGCTGAACATGAAAGAAGTTAGTGTATGATTCAAATGACTCAATCACATGAAACAAACAAACAACTAAGCTAAGAACAACTATAGAAACAAAACTACAATGCATAAGAAAATTATAACCAAAATTAATCAAACAATTGACCAATATTCATGCCACCAATGGAGAGATTATATTAGTGGGAAAACAACAAATAAAAAGGGGGACTTATGGATCTGCTCTTCCTCCAAGGGATGGCTCTTGAGTCCCCTATGTGAGAGATCTTCTTACAAATAGAAAATTAGAAAGGAAATGGTGAAGAAATCCAAGCTTATTCCCTCAAGAGGTGAGGTGAATAACTTAATGAAATGATGCTAGTATGATCCAAGAAGGAAAGAGGTTCCTTGTAGGAGAATAGAGGCAACATAACAATACAATGAGATTATTGAATTCATAGTGCACCCATGGCCTATTGTTATTGAAAATATTTGAGGCATTATCCAACCGGTCTTTAGTGTGAACAAGGGGCCCTTTAGGGCACCCTTAGGTCTTTGACCAACCCCCCACTCGGATTCAGCTTGGATTTGAGCATCAAATTGACTTGGGAGTTGAACCAGAAGTGGGTGAGGGGCTGAAAAGAACCATAAATGTGTTTTTCATAGGTGTGGGTAGATTTTTGCGTACACAGTCATGCGTCGGGCGCATGTGTGCTTTTATGACGTTTATGACCTATGCATGTGCACGTACTTTCTATAGTGCTTCTGCGCATGTTAATTTTTTAACTAGATGTATAGTTTGTGCTCTTTGGAAATGAATTTTTGGGGTTATGAATGAACTGATAGGTGTTTGGAGATGCTATATTCCTGTAACCATTTGCAGACAGAATTTCAGTGATAACAGATGCCCCCTGATGTGTGAGGCTAGGAGCATACGTATAGTCGAAATACATCAATGTTTCTTCTACTGAGAGTACCATTGTAATAAAGAGTGTTGTGAGGAAATGCAAGAGAGATCTGATAGAGAGAGAGGGGAAACTGGAGGACCCAAATCTTTCTCTAGGTGTGGGAAAATAAAAACTGTATACAAACAAGGTGGGCATGCCCTATGCTCGTGTCATGTAACTCAAAATATGTAAGACAATAACTTAAGCTATATGTTGATGTAGATAACTGCAGCACCCTCCGAGGTGGTTTGATAATGGAAGATGATGATTTCAATGGTGAACATACTCTTAAAAGAGGCGATGACACCTGTAAGAAGTGTCGGTGACTCGCAGGCATTGATGGCCCAACATATTTCAGAGGTCTTCTACTATTATAAACAACTACAATAGTCACAAAGTAAGACCCATCGTAACATGAGATTGTGTTTAAGTCAAATATCATGGGGGTCAATGAAATAAGAGAGCAACAATGGTTCTCTCTGTGCCATCCGAGACTCCTGATTGTAAAGGTAATGACATTCAAGATATTATCGCCCTTTTGGAAACTGTGTTGATGTCGATGGAAAGGGAGACATGACTCCAAGAAGCAAAGGGCTTCATGAAATTGAATGGATGAGATCATGAACTGATGAGAAACATGGATGAAGTCAAGAGGTGGTGAGACTTAGGACTTCCCTTGGTTGGGTATATATGTGAAGTACGAGTGGAAGCAACTGTGAAACTGAATCCAGCATTAGGGGGGATGACTAGACATGGGTTAAATTGTTCCAGAGGCATGACAAAGTGGAAAAACTCAGAGATCGGAGGTACATGGACTATGGGATACTTAGGGTTTATGGACGATGTCAAAAAGATTACAAGTTTACGAATTCCCTGACCAAGGGTGATAGGGGTTGCTTTGCCAAAAAATAAGGTCGCTAAAGGAGACAACAAAAAGATATGTAAATGTTGAAAAGAAAGGCTTTGTACAATTACCAAATGAATAGAGAATAATTTGGGATAAGTGTGTAGATACAAAAATGGGTGCTCCAGTGTAAGATGGCTTGGCCTATGAGGGTACAAGTTGAAAGGAGAACTGGTGGAGGGTGGGGGCCCCATAGGTTGGTTTTTGTATGAGGTAAATGAATGGAGGGCAATATGCAGATGGGAAAAATGATTATGGATGAAATGGAGGGTTAATGATACTACGAAGGTGCAGTCAAATTAGAACCGAGAGGAGATATCCTAGGAATCCATTGGGAAAGATATAAAAATGAGGAGAAGGAGTATGTGGCTGATTCTCAAACATGTGTAAGACTATTAGGACTCCCATCCCTGGGGGGTGAAAGCATCATGAATGTCAAAGTGCAAAAAGGGGACTATGAATGGGACAACTCATGTAGGGGAGAGTGCTACCGGGTGATAGTACTTAAAATGAAACAGAGGTGAGAGTACTGCAGAGCCAGATGGGGGGATCCTATAGGCAAATGTCGGAGGGTGTGACTGGGATATGCAATTGAGATTCAGAGGGAATTATTACATGCCAGTGTCGATCATATAACTGAAGGGGTTGTGCTGGTGAGTGATGACCGAGTACGTGCACACATGAAAACCAAATACTCAATGTGAACAATATCTAAATATAAAGAACATATAATAGTTATTCGATAATTTTTAACATGAGCATGGATACCTAGGCATGATGTGAGAAACATTCTCCTCTAGGGACGAGGATGGATGGTGAATCAGGGAATGTGACTATGTAGGTGGTGAGATCCTGATCTTGTGGCTGAAGATGAATCAGAAAACAAATTCTCTCAGCTCCTATAATGGATCATGGAAGTTTGGCAAAAGGGACTATATATATTTGTAGGGCCCACATTGCCACCTCATTTGTACCTTCTACCATTTTGAGTTGATGAGAGGTTTTTAGAGGAGATTTGGAGATTTCAGGAGTTCGATCCAGCCAATCCAGGATTAGTGAGAGCCAGGTTAGTGGTCTCATCCTCCTGCATAGTAGTTAGGGTTTCTTTTCTAGGAAGGTTTGTATGGAGGGTCATATTGTGGGATTTTGTTAGTGTGGGCCCCCTAGTGCACAAGCGATCAAAGGATACCAGTGCTAGGGTGCACGGCTATAGAGAGGATAGTCATGCATGGGGGCATGTGAGTGAGTGAAACAGGTGTGCATTGTATGCACACCTGTTTGAAGTACAACTCTGCACTAGTGCGCAACTGTGTAATGAACAGGTGCGCATGAATGCGCACCTGTGGGTGTGACAGATGAGCATCAATTTATTCATCAACTGCACATTGATGCGCCATTGTATGAAGAACATGTGTGCATATGTGCACGACTGTGGGGGGTGACAACTGTGTACATGAGGCAAAGCTGGGGTTTTTGAAATTTTTTTGTTCTATGAATTATGATGGTTGATCAAATGTTGTTTGTGTGAATGTAGGTGATCAGTTCAAGATGCCATTCCACTAGAGGGAGAGGGATTGGGCATGCCTCAGGGAGACGATGAGGGATGATGATTCGGGTGTTTGGGAACCTTTGGTAGCCTATGGGTTGCTAAATTTTTTTGATTTCTCACTGCTATGGGCACATGAGTACCTATTGCAGTTTTTGATTTCTATGTGGAGCACTGAGTTGCAGTGCTTCATTGTGTGGGGGGATTAGTTAACATTCTCTCCGATGGAGGAAGTATATTTCCTGACCGGGTTCCCTTTTTGAGGGAGATACCTACTTGTTGATCCCCAATTGCCAAGGGAGGCACACATGGCATATTTAGCCAGGATGTACTATTTGAGGGAGGATTTTATATCAGGCTCGGTTGTGAGGACTGGGGCGATGGATGCACTGGTGCATAGTTGCATCGTTGCGATGATCGTGACAATCTACATATGTTATAACCCTAAATTACACCAGACATGCTTACTTGGCATCAAGCCATCTCATTTTCCTTCTTTGCCAAGCCACTACTGAAAAAATTATTAAAAAACACCCTTTTTGAAGGCATACACACCCTGCTCCACTACTGCATGTGTGTGTACGTTGGCTGACCCACTACAGCCCGTGTATACCTAAAAATCATGAAAAATGGAAAGTTGCAGATGGAGCACACAATTTTGGGTAAGTTAACTAAAGCATTTGACCACCCATAACTGCTCACTTGACCAAATATCTAGCCCTTTCTAGCCTATAAAAGAAGGGGTAGGGGTCCCATTTGAAAGGAAGAAAATCATAGCAAAGAAGCTATACCCGATTTAGCATTCCTGTTGCCCTAACCTTTTGCAACTATTGTGTGAATAGAAGCATATACAGAAGTAGTTGGAGAACAGTTGAAGAGGATCCTAGGACCAGATTCGAGGAGCAGTGGCTGATCTCACTATTGTAAGGTTACTCTTGTAAGATTAATAAAAGAAGTAATTTTCCCGTCCCGCCATATGAGATTGTCAATATTTAAATTTGATTATATTTTGATAGAATCCCTAACCCATTAGTTTATAGATCATATGCATGTGGAGTTCTTTGTTTATCTTTTATGAATCCAAGTCAGCGTTGGGAGGAGAGTTGTAGTCAAGGAGTGACCAAACGTTAAAGGGATCGACATCAAACATCGAAACTAAGGTACAATAACTTGATCTCTTTAACCTTATATTTGCATATAAATAAATGGGTTTATGATTGGGATGTTGGTAAGAAGTAAGAGGCTTTAGGTCATTTTTGCATGCATGATAAAACCTTTAATGCTAGTCTATAGGAGGGATTTACCACCCACAACAAAATTGGCGACCATACTGGGGAGATCTCTAGGGTTTTGGGGATACTTTTTGGGTTTTTTAAATTGGTTTTATTAACTTTTTTCTGAGTTTCTGCAAGAGTCTGAGCTAGTAGGGATTCTGGTCTTCCATACCAATACTCCCTGCTTTCTTCACTTGACTATTTTTTCTTTTCTAGGAAGCTACAAAGGCATACACAACCTGTAGAAGGCTTGCACGTGTATACATGTGCCCTGACTTCACACAGCCCACGTACATACGCTGGCTACTGAAGGATCAATAGCGTGTCTAAGTCCAAAGCTTTTTTTTCTAAAGAGAGTTAGTCATCCTCTTCCCTGTCAGAAGTGATCCTTCTTAGGGGTTTTCTGGATCTATTTATGGTCTTTGTTGTTGTAGTTTGTAGCCTAGGTATAACCTCAGATTATATTTTTCCTTACATCTTTTTCTATCAAAGTAAGTTTCTGTGTCTTCAAGGGATTCTAGTTTTCAATACCAGCACTCCCTGCTTGTGCTTGTGTAATGACCCTTTTCTTATTCCTGTAAATAATCTCATAAATAATATGAAACACTAGCTAAATTATAATTAATTATGATATAACCTTAAATTGATTACAAGTTATTAATTAATTATTTTGGATTATACTTAAGCGGAAATATGATTTAACTCCTTGAGTAAGGGTTAAATGAATG
>JASDQU010012910.1:201193-214679 GCA_032191745.1 Picea mariana | reverse complement strand
CATGACTGTACATCTGTATTTCGTTTGGCAGTCACCTGTTCCGCCACATAAGAGAAATTAGAACAGGTGGCTCCAAACGATGGTGTGACCATAGTTGCAGAGTTTCAGTTTACAAAAATTGGAGTAGAAACTTAGAGTTTTAGCAATAAATCCTTTCCCTGTAACTAGCCTAGGGAAGACTTCTTCCAGAGTCGTCATTTCTATGGTGATTGCAAAACTGTAAAAAAGAGTGAAAATAAAATCACAATTCATGCTGAAAATGAGAATAGACACAGGTGGGCCGCATCAAGATTTTGGGGAACCTGGACATCCATAGACTGTGTAGGCCAGGACGTACTTTTGCTTGCAGGTAGGGCACTGAGCTTGAGAGGGGGCGTCTTAGAGTGCTTCAAACAGTAGATCTAAACATTGATAGATGGTTCTCTGGTCGTGGTCCTGCTCGTCCTGCCGCTGCTGGATGTCAAAGAGAAACTCCAAGTGCTTCGTTGTGAGATGAAACTTGTTGTGTGAGTCGTCGGCAATACTGTCATTGTCTTCTTTAACATCGATCTCGCCTGTGTCTTCAGCACCGTCATTTCCTTTGTCAGCATCGTCCTTTCCTTTGTCAACACCGTCATTGCCTCCATCCGCACCAGCCTCGCCTGTATCTTCCCCATCTTTTGATAATTGCCAACTTGGGGGGATCTCCTTCTCCACAATGCATCCCCCTTCCCACCAGCGTGGCTGAAAGTCTCAAGAGGTGGAGGGGCTGAGAGTCTCGGGGGACTTATGCAAATGGACAAGGCTCAGGCCAGGCTGATAAGGTAGCTCGACTTCTGCCACCTTCGTGCCCGAATGCTGAGGTGACGGAGGTGCTTCCACCTTGAATTTATTGGGCAGAGCCAAAGTGAGCTGGGAAGGCTGAGGAGAAAGCTCAGTCAGGGACGGGGTTTCGGTTTTGGGAATGCATAGAGGAAGCAGAGCTATAGTCTAGGTAGAGGTGGGTAGGTTTTCCTCTTTTGGAATATGTAGGGCGGATTGAGCTTTGTTGGAGGGTCTGCAGGGTTGGCTGAAATGAGCTATCAAGGCTCTCTGAGACGCTGTGAGACGATTATCGCGAGTGTAGGCATTTTTGTTCCTGGTGGAACGCCTTGGCTTGCCCCTGTCTTGGGGCATGGTGGGAATCAGGGAGTGAGAGCAATACTGGTATGAGGAAGTGCGCAGGTCTCCCAGGAGGTGAGCGAAGAGGCCAGGAGGGCCAAAAAGCACAAAGCAGAGATGAAAGTTAGCAAACATCTGGATAGAACAGGCACCATAGTTAGTTTTTAAGCCGATGAGCGCCATTGAACTCCCTCCCATCGCCATTGAAGGCTGACGGGACTGGTATAAGCCTCTAGTACCAGTGGCCTGGCTGGAGCACTCCTCCATGGGCGTCCGCAGGCGCACTGAATTAATATCCCCTATGGTGTATTCCATGGGGAATTAATATCATCGGGGGTGGCGACTTGGAGTAATAACTCTCCCCACCAGCTACTCCTGCCACCCACCAGCTGCTCCCGCCACCTGTCTCCCCTCTCTCACCACTTGTCACCCCATCCGGGTGTTAAGTTATTATTAATTAATAACATATTAATTTTAAATTAAAAAATATATAAATACAAAAGAACTATTATTCACCACTTGATTATTCATCAAGTGGGAGTTTTTTGCTTTCACCACTTGATTATTCATCATATGATCATGGCTTAATGCACTGGGAATCTGGGCATGGGCGTGAAGTAAGCCATGAAGGGCTATCTGTACTGACATGTTGTGCTTCTTTATTTCTGACATGCTCTCTCTCAACACATTGCACACATCAAGCAGATTGACCAGGTCCTCCATATGTTGGCTCAACCATTTTCCCTCTTTCTTATTGTCTACCTGCAAGTGCGGGTACAAATCCTTCAAATTGGAATAGATAAACAGAACGACCTCCAGCGCTTGTCCAAGCCAAGCTGCGGAAAAATTGTATGACTCTGGCTGCCCTTGTTGTTGCATCAGTATCTCCACCTTAGCTCGAAGTTGATTCTGAAAATCAGCCACGATCGGGTGTGTTCTGGAGACCGGCATGCTCCTTGACCTCTTATGCTTGCCGTGACTACGAAGAGCAGCAGGCATCAATGAGTGCAGAGCCGCTCCAAGAGAAATGAGGGCAGAACTCATGATTGCGATCAATGCTCAATCGCTTAATTTCCTCCGTCTCAGGATCTGCTTATCTCTCTATGTGACTGCGCTTGTAGTTTCTTGCCTCTCGGAACATCTAAGGGGTATATTAATACAACTCATGTTCACAGATCCGTCCAGATCAGGGAGCACGAGGATAGCTACGAAAGCATGGTCGACAGAAAGAATAGCGGAGAGGAAATATGATATCAGTAATTTAATTTAAGCCAGCCGTGTGTGTTCCTTGTGCATGGAACGTGTGTCTCCCTGCCCGGCAACAAGCCAAGCCAAGCCAAGCCAAGCCAAGCCAAGCAGAGACGGGCATTTTATATTGAAGTCATGGCCTCATCAGTCTATTGCCTCCACAGACATGAAGAATCGAATAAATAAATTAGTCAAATTTAGGCAGCACTATATGTCTTTGGAAATGCACGTGGAGGGCACGGCATGTAATTCACGTTGTTTCATTTATGATATCCCACTCAATAATTGCTTGGCTATGTGCATCACCCAACACAACTCGACATTATGTGGTTGGCCACTGGACAAGACAACGAAAAGTAAAGTAAGTAATTGGCTGCGCGGTAGGCAAGGAAACCAAAGTACGTAGCAATAATAGAGAGTGCACGAATTACTAGGGGGCACGATCACCTCTCGCTCTATGACAATGCTATGACGACCTATCAAACAATACGTGGATGTTTATTTAACAGGTGCTGCAGGGCAGCTTAGTACCTGCCTAAGTAAGTTTGATAATTGATAAAAATAATGATTCAAAGCCATTAATAATTGGAGTTATATTGATAAAAATAATGATTCAAAGTCATTAATAATTGGAGTTATAGCAGGTGGGGTAATATATAAGACTGATAACATTATTAATAGAGTAGAGTTCATCTTAGTTTAAAGTAATAAGACTCCATCTTCAATCAAGCAAAGTAATAGCTTTGGTTGAAAGTAATAAGACTCCATCTTCAATCAAAGAAAGTAATAGCTTTGATATCATGAGCATAACTTTAATTCAAAGTAATAAGATTTTAACTCCAATCAAAATAATAATTTAGGTTGGGATTAAATAATAACAAAAGTAGGATATGATAGTTCCCCTAAGGGTTAAGAAAAAGTGTTAAGATAATAGAGGCATTATTCATACTTACAATAATTATAATATGATAAGTTGTTGTTTGATGCTATAAGTTGTTATATTTGATTAATATATATGTTTGTTATAAAGTTAAGTTTAATAAACTTAATTTTAATTTTCTCATAATTGCACATTATTATAATTAAAATATACATATCTTAATTTAAAATATATCATGTGTTAAAATAAATTAGATCCCTTTAAACTCATAATAAAAAAAGAATTAAAATAAATCTATACTAATTATAATCCATATAAACATACAATTATGTATATATATGTTGATCTTTCTACTAACACCAAAGAGGTTCATATTAAAGTTATTCATGTGTCTTTGACTTTGTCTACACACTCACAAAACACTCTAATCTCTAAGTTATTATCTATTTTGCATTGAGCTTTTATATGGAACTTTCATAGGTTACTTGATATTACATCAAGTCTACGTGAGTAGTGAGAGAGAAGTGATTAGCAATTAAAGATATGTTTCACAATCAATCTAATTGGTGAGTTAAGTTGATTGGTACTATTGAAAACTCAATGCTTGAATTTTGTTTAAATCTAACCTTACACCATTACACAATAAGTTGTCTCACAATCAATCTAATTGGTGAGTCAAGTTGATTGGTACTATTGAAAACGCAATGCTTGAATTTTGTTTAAATCTAACCTTACACCATTACACAATAAGTTGTCTCATGTTGGAAAATGAAAAATAAAGAAGAACATTTTCTTCACATCAATCTAAAAATACTTAATAATAAATCATCACAATTTTTTGGTTATGGTAAGAATATATTATTTATACTTAATAATAAATCATCACAATTCTTTGGTTATGATAAGAATATATTATTTATACTTAATAATAAATCATTACAATTCTTTGGTTAAGGTAAGAATATATTATTTAATATAAATAATTTTAAAAATACTTAATAATAAATCATCACAATTCTTTGGTTATGGTAAGAATATATTATTTATACTTAATAATAAATCATCACAATTCTTTGGTTATGATAAGAATATATTATTTATACTTAATAATAAATCATTACAATGTTTTGGTTAAGATAAGAATATATTATTTAATATAAATAATTTTAAAAATACTTAATAATAAATCATCACAATTCTTTGGTTATGGTAAGAATATATTATTTATACTTAATAATAAATCATCACAATTTTTTGGTTAGGGTAAGAATATATTATTTAATATAAATAATTTAAAAAATACTTAATAATAAATCATTACAATTATTTAGTTATTGTAAGAATATATTATTTAATATAAATAATTTTTGGTTAGGGTAGGAATACATTGATTAATATAAATAATGTTATTTTAAGGATTTGTAAACTTTATCATTTTGTTATGAATATTGAAATTGCTTAATATAAATAATGTTATTTTAAGGATTTGTAAACTTTATCACTTTGTTATGAATATTGAAATTTGATATTACTTTGTTATGAATATTGAATATGTATATTTGCTATGGAAAAAATTTTAAAGTTTTAATATTTATTTATTTATTTAAGTTAATATTAATTTTTTTTTTGTAAATAAAAAAAGAGATCCTTGTATTATAGCATCATGAGTGTACATCTGTATATCGTTTGGCAGCCACTTGTTCCACTACATAAGGGAAACCAGAATAGGTAGCTTCAAACGATGGTGTGACCATAGTTGCAGAGTTTCAATTTACAAAAATTGGAGCAGAAACTTAGAGTTTTAGTAGTGTAATGACCCTTTTCTTATTCCTGTAAATAATCTCATAAATAATCTGAAACACTAGCTAAATTATAATTAATTATGATATAACCTTAAATTGATTACAAGTTATTAATTAATTATTTTGGATTATACTTAAGCGGAAATATGATTTAACTCCTTGAGTAAGGGTTAAATGAATGAGTGATTATTAAATAAGATATTAAATGATTAATTATTAAATTAAGGATTAGTGATTAATTGATCATTAATTAAATTAATTGATTAATTATAAATAAAAAGGGGAAAAATAAAATAAATAAATAAAAACATAAATAAGGTAAAGGGGTTACGTATCCCATGAGGGATAACGTAACCCACACGTTAAAGGGGACATTGATTAAAAGATAAGGTAATAAATATGAACTAAATGAAGGGATAAGGTTTTAAATGTTTGGATAAGGTTTGGTGAGGGGGAAAGGTTCGAGAGGAGGATGGAGGCATAAGGGAGGGGAGTATGGATTTTGAGGGGATTCTCATTCATTCAGGGTTTTGGACGAGAGGAGATTTTGGGGGGGAGCTTGGGGACTGATTTAGCAGTGGGGATTTACCGTGCACACCATGGCTGAGAGCTTTGGGCACGGAGGGCTAGGACATCCGTAGATGTCCTAGGGCCAGGCGCACTGGTCGGCAGGGTGGCCGGTTTGGGAGTGTTGAAGCTGAAGGTTCAAGCTGCCGCAGTGGAAGTTCAAGCGAAGATTCAAGCTTAGCATCAGTGACAGGTATTTTTCAAAATTGTGAAGTGTTTACTCAATTTTAAATTGTATGCAAATTATTATGTAGACTTATATTGTTATGCAAAGTGTGTTATGTAAAAATGTTATGTTATTTATAGAAATCTCGGAATGAATATGCTGGAATAAGCAAATTTTTAGTTTTTTTTTTTTAAATTCCGCTCTGTTGTAATTTATAGTAGCTTAAATGAAATCTTAGTTGTTACAAGTAGGAAATCATTTCCCTGTAACTAGCCTAGGGCAGACTTCTTCCATAGTCGCCATTTCTATGGTGAATGCAAAACTATAAAAAAGAGTGAAAATAAAATCACAATTCATGCTGATAATGAGAATAGACACGGGTGGGCCGCATCAAGCTTTTGGGGAACCTGAACATCCATAGATTGTGTAGGTCGGGACATACTTATGCTTGCAGGTAGGGCACTGAGCTTGAGAGGGGGCGTCTGAGATTGCTTCAAACAACAGATCTAAATGTTGATGGATGGTTCTCTGGCTGTGGTCCTGCTCGTCCTGCCGCTGTCGGATGTCAAAGAGAAGCTCCAAGTGCTTCGCTGTGAGATGAAACTTGTGGTGTGAGCCGTCAGCAATACCGCCATTGCCTTCTTTAACATCGTTCTCGCCTGTGTCTTCAGCACCGTCATTGCCTTTGTCAGCACCGTCCCTGCCTTTGTCAGCACTGTCATTGCCTCCATCCGCACCAGCCTCGCCTGTATCTTCCCCATCTTTTGATAATTGCCAACTTGGGGCGATCTCCTCCTCCATAATGCAGCCCCCTTCCCACCAGTGTGGTTGAAAGTATCGAGAGGTGGAGGGGCTGAGAGTCTCGGGGGACTTATGCAAATGGACAAGGCTCGAGCCAAGCTGAGAAGGTAGCTCGACTTCTGCCACCTTCGTGCCCAAATGCTGAGGTGACGGAGGTGCTTCCTCCTTGACTTTATTGGGTAGAGATGAAGCGAGCTGGGAAGGCTGAGGAGAAAGCTCAGTCGGGGACGGGGTTTCGGTTTTGGGAATGCGTAGAGGAAGCAGAGCTTGAGTCTGGGTAGAGGTGGGTAGGTTTTCCTCTTTTGGAATATGTAAGGTGGATTGATCTTTGTTGGAGGGTCTATGGGGTTGGCTGAAATGAGCTATCAAGGCTCTCTGAGAAGCTGTGAGCCGATTATCCCGAGTGTAGGCATTTTTGTTCCTAGTGGAACACCTTGTCTTGCCCCTGTCTCAAGGCATGGTGGGAATCAAGGAGTGAGAGCAATATTGGTCTGAGGAAGTGCGCAGGTTGCCTAGGAGGTGAGCGAAGAGGCCAGGAGGGCCAAGAAGCACAAAGCAGAGATGAAAGTTAGTAAACATTTGGATAGAACAGGTGCCATGGTCAGTTGTTAAGCCGATGAGCACCATTGAACTCCCTCCCATCGCCATTGAAGGCTGACGGGACTGGTATAAGCCTCTAGTACCAATGGCCTGGCTGGAGCGCTCCTCCATGGGTGTGCACAAGCGCACATAATTAATATCCACTATGGTGTATTCCATGGGGAATTAATATCATCGGGGGTGGCGGCTTGGAGTAATAACTCTCCCCACCAGCTACTCCTACCACTAGTCTCCTCTCTCTCACCACTTGTCACCCCATCCAGGTGTTAAGTTAATATTAATTAATAACATATTAATTTTAGATTAAAAAATATATAAATACAAAAAAACTATTAAATTGGACAAGTTTATAATTAGATTATTCACATTATAATAATAAATAAAATTAACTTAATAATAAACAAAAATTGAAAATTTAATCTTTACACTTTATTAAAAGATCAAATTCAAATTATATTATCTAATCCGTTACAGAATTTATAAAGTTTCAATATCATTTAACTAATGAATTTAATTTACTAATAAAATTTAGATTTAACATTGTTCAAAGATTACATATCTTTGATTTACAATTTTTAGATAAAACATTTAAATTAAAAATACAATTTCGGTAAAAACATTGAAAATAAAAATAAAATTCCAGCACTGCTCGTCGGTCTCGTTGAACCTCCCGTCGAATAGAGATGGGTCAGCTAGCATAACCATAACCGTGTGGAGATAAGAGCTGTCACAGGCGGGTGAAGAAAAGGATGAAGAGACGTGGCATACCGTTAGAGATGGTTTATACATCTTTGTTTGTTATTACCACCGCAGTCGAAACCATGGCTAATGCCGAGGAGCTCATTACAGTCGAGCCTCGGGGGGAAGTACAATGGACCTTAATGACTAATTCCTGCAATATGTTGCTTAATTAGAACCCTGAATAACATTAGGAAGGAAGAACCCAAATCAAGATCAGAGGAAACCCGGGGAAACCTGTAAGTTTTTGGGCTTGTAATCCATTTTCCTTTGTGCATATTATAATTCCATTTAATATTGTTCTTTAACATTCCTGAGTTTGGTCACACAGTTGAGGTTGTTGTCTTATAGAAAGCTGCAGTATGAAGTTAAATGTGTTAAACTAGAGATAGAGCATGGAATTTTGACTTTATTTAGATACATTCACTATGCTCCATTGGGAAGAGTTATATATATATATATTTTAAATGGACGTTTGGAATGGTAGAGGTACCTGCTACTTAAAAAGCATTATGTCTCCCTGAGTCAGTTTCCTAAATGTGTATCAATTTTTTTTTCCTTGTCCACTATGCAAACCATTTTTGTAGCCATGTTACATTTTGCTACAATTTTAAAAGTTTAGAGTTGCTACATTTTAAAAGATGAAAGTGACTATGCATATTCTGCATCCAACTCATATAAAATAGAAACAATATTTTGTAGATAACAACTTATACATCCCTACTAGAATATTGATCTTCAACATCATCTTACACATTGTCTAGAATATTGATCTTCAACATCATCTTACACATTGTCTAGAATACTGACCTTCAACATCATGATCATCATCATCAATAAAAATATTAGTATAATCATCAATAGAAGTATTAACATCATCTAATCCCTTTAATATGCCAATCTCATCATAGTTAACATTGTCATCTTCTAAATACTTAGCCTAAAAATAAAACAAACATATAATATTGTCAACAAAATTCATTTTATATAATTAAATAACTCATTGAATGATTAATTATGCTTCTAGAACTAATATAAAAGATTCATAGCAACAATAACCATATACAAATATACTAAATGAAACTTCAAATATATAAGCTAAGTTACTAATACTACCTTACAAACTTACAAATATATATAAAATTAAACTTCAAATATATAAGCTAAGTTACTAATATTACCGAGAGTGCATAGATACGAGAATGAATTCCAAAACTTGTCAACTGAATCCTTATATTCTTAACTAATAGTGGAAAAATCACTTTCGTAGGGAATCCCCATCAAGTGAAGGTTTGTGGATTTGCACCCCTTCAAAGAGGAAAAAAACATTATCAATCTTCACTCAATTCAAAGTTGATTAAAACTCATATGGAAGTATGGAAAAGATGTTGCTTTCAAATGGGTTGTGAGAGAAATATTGTGTTTACATCTCTAGACATCAACGGGTTAGGAGATCAAGAAAATAAACCATACCCTCTTCCTACCGACCCCAACCTGAGACTAGAATCTAACAAAAGGTTGGACCTATGTTTTGTTTGACTAAAAGTGGAAGTGGTACCGTAAAGTAAACCCAAAAAACCTTTTCAGTGTGAAAATTAAAAGAAATATCAAATTTTTAGGATATATATACTAAAAATATATTGAAAATTCAAATATAGTGATCAAATATTATTTAAGACAATTATTTTATTTAAAAAAGTTAT
This sequence comes from Picea mariana, assembly GCA_032191745.1. Classification (NCBI taxonomy): domain Eukaryota; kingdom Viridiplantae; phylum Streptophyta; class Pinopsida; order Pinales; family Pinaceae; genus Picea; species Picea mariana. The sequence goes on along the minus strand of JASDQU010012910.1, from coordinate 205,034 downwards.
GTTATTATTTAATTTTAAAAACCTCTCTTTATTTATTATTACCAAATTTATTAATTTATTTAGGTTAAAAAAATTTATTATTACCAAATTTATTAATTTATTTAGGTTAAAAAATGTATTTTAGTTTTTAAGAAAAAAAAAATAGTGTTTTTCAATGTTTTTAGAAAAAAAAATTTCAAGGATTTTTTTCACTTTTTGTGTGTTGTTTTTTTAATGGTCATTTTTTTTTTTTTCCTAAAAGAAAATAGATTTTACTTTTTTTAGTTTATTTTTTTAATTTTTTATTAAAAATTCACAATTTGCATTTTTTCAAAAAAAATGTTTATTTTTCTTTATTTTAAAAATAAATAAATAAATTTTCTTATAAAAAAGAATTTGTTTAAGGGTGTTTTTTCCCCTTATTTTCTTCATGTAAATTATTTTATATTTAGTATTCGATTTTCAGTGTTTTATTTGCAATGGTGCTAGTGGTCAAAGCCACAGTTTCAATTAGGTCATAGTTTTAACTCCGAAAAAAAAAGTGGTGCTACTGGTAGCATCACTTTTTTATTCGAGAGTTAGTTTCAAGGTTTTATCTGCAATGTCAAGACCGTGATTTTAAAGAAGTTGTAACTTTAACCATGTCCAAAAAAAAAGGTGTTATCGGTAGCACCACTTTTTGATTTGGGGTCGATTTTTGTGTTTTTTATCAAAAAGTATGATATTTTTGGGCTAGAGATCTTGTTTTGAGGTCACAGTTCTCTTTAAGTTGGTAACTTTGTTATTACACCTTCAATGATTTCAAGGATTTCTGCAAGGAGGCAGGAATCAAGAGGGATTTGACAGTCTCATACAACCCTCAGCAGAATGGGGTTGTCAAGAGAAAGAACCAGTACATCATCATTTCTTCTATGGTTATGATACATGACCAAGATCTACCTATGTTTCTTTGGGAAGAGGCATGTGACATTAAAGTATATGTGTAGAACAATATTTCTTATAAGATATTGGGGGATAAGGCTCCAGAGGAATCTAGTGATAGGATATTTGAGGATATTTGATTGTCTAATATACATCCATGTGCCTACGGAGAAGAGGGAAAAGTTGGAGCCTTTAGGACAGAAGGGAATATTTGTGGGGCACATCAAGACCTCAAAGACATATAGGATCTTCGCACCAGTGCAAAGGAAGACATTTGTGAGAAGAGATGTTAAGTTTGAGGAGAACTTTGAATCTGGGAAATCTTAGGAGTTACCACCAATGGCGGAGGATGAGGAGTAGGAGATTATGAAGGATGAGAAGCGCTCATTAGATTCTAGTTTAGGAATTCAAACCTAAAGCGCAAAGAATGAGTTATCCCCTTCAAGTTATGTCAGGAGACTCAGGTGGTTATTAGGAGTTTTCCAAATATATGTCTCTTATGAATACCATCATTGATGTTGATCCTTCAAGTTTTTAGGAAGCGACAAATTATCAAGTTTGGTGGGATTCCATGGCGGAAGATTACACCTCTATCATGAAGAATTATGTGTGGGATATAATGTTGAGACTGGAGGAGAAGTCAGTGGTGAGTTTCAAGTGGCTCTTCAAGATCATCATGTTGCATATGGCAGCATTGATAAGTTCAAGGTGAGGTTTATGTCAAGAGGGTTCTCTCTGATAGAGGGAGTAGACTACGAGGAGACATTTTCTCCAATCGTCGGATATTCTTATGTTCGAGTTGTTATATTTATTTCCTCTATTATGGGGTGGAGGATTCACCAAATGGATGTGAAGATAGCTTTCCTCAACAAGATCATTGAGGAGGAAGTATCTATAGAGCCACCTCAAGGATTTTAGGTACATGAGATCGAATCTCATGTATGCAGGATTAATAAAGCCTTGTATGGACTCAAACAGGCACCCAGGGTGTGGTATTCGAAGATTGATGAATACTTGCAGACTATGGGATTCACCAAGAGTGAGGTGGATCTTAACTTGTACCTCATATTTTCTGGGAGTAATTCAGTACTCATCTTGGTGTTGTACATAAATGATTTGTTTCTCACAGATGTAGAGGAGCTTATAGTAGGGTGCAAGGCATATTTGGATACAGAGTTGGAGATGAAGGATAGTGGCTTGATGTATTAATTCTTAGGGTTAGAGTTATGGCATATATTCGGCAAGATATTTATTGGTCAAGGGAAGTAAATAGTGGATACATTTAGGAGATTCAGGATGGAGGAATATAGACCGATGGATACACCTATTGTTACCAACCTGAAGAAGGTTGTCACTTCAGATTTAGATTTGGTGGATCCCAGATTATACAAACAACTAATAGGGTCTTTGATGTATTTGGTCAACACCCGACTGGATATATGTTTTCATGTGAACACCTTGAGTCAATTCATAATGGATCCAAGGCAATTGCATTGGATAGCAGCAAAGCATGTGCTCGGGTACTTGAGAGGTACAATGGATTATGGGTTGAGGTATCTTGGAGGTGATTGATTGAGGTTGCAGAGATATTCAGAATCAAATTGGGAAGGGAGTACAGTAGATAAGAAAATCACCTCAGGGTATTTCTTTAGTATTGGATCAGTAATGATTACATGGTTCAACAAGAAGTAGACTTTTATTACACTCAGTTCTGCAGAGGCAGAGTATATGGCAGTGAGTATGGCTAGTTGTAAAGCCATTTGGCTTCACAAATTGCTTACAGTATTATTTGATTAGGATTTGGAGCCCACGTTGACATACTAGGATAATCAGAGTTGTATCAATCTCTCTCAGAATCCAGTATTCCACGATAGGCCCAAGCATATTGAGATCAGGTATTACTTCATCCGAGACAAGATCCAGAAGGGAGCATTCAAGCTGCAGTATATTTCCACATATGAGCAAGTTGCAAACATTCTGACCAAACCCTTGGTTAAAGGGAAGTTTGTGTTCTTCAGTGACAAACTTGGAATGGTGCGTGATTCCTTCCTCACTGAGAGGGAGTGTTGATGTTTCTAGCATCAAACAAGTACTTCCACATAGGTCTAATTGTATAGAAGTGTGGAATTCATCTAAAGAATTTTACCTTAGTGATTTACTTTAATTAAAGGAACTATTAAATTAAAGTGAATTTATTAATTAATTGAATTTAATTTAATGAAATGTTAAAGTTATTAGCATTAATGAATTAAATCTTAGTCGTTGATCTCAAGTGATGTGAGATTTAATCTCAATCGTTAATTACTTTGGAAATTAGGGTTAGGTCATAACTCAAGATTATAAAATCAAGGCTAGGGTGAAGGAGGAAGACACTTCCTATGATCAAATCATAGAGATCGGTTCAGGTCAGAGGAGAAGAGAGAACAAGGGCAGCCGCAGAAGAATCTGGTAGATCGGAGTTGTAGCAGCAAGTACAAGTTGTATGTGCTGGACACGTATCTCAAGGTGCATATATGTGTGTGCTATAGTGTAGGAACACATGTACATACAAGGCTACAATGATTTCAAGCGCTTGTACATATATGAGAAATTTGGACGTACGGGGTCGTACAACTGTGAAGGAGTTGCTAGGGTTTGTAGGTGTTTTCTATAGTTTTTGGTATTTCTCTATGGGCCATTTTCCCAATAAGGGATCCCTTGTAAGATTTGATATTATTCTAATGATAAGTTGATTTTAAGAGAAAAATATTTATGTGTTTGAAATTGGTTTCTTTGCTTCCGCTATTTATTTTCGTTAATTATTCTAGTTAGTGTATTGTATTTTATGAGTTACATATTTCTTTTACAGCAAGGAAATCACTAGTAAACAATTTATCTAGATGTTGGGATTAGAAAATTGATAATGTAAATTCCCATTGATGCATCTTCCAACATCGAGGTA
>JASDQU010012910.1:182366-199946 GCA_032191745.1 Picea mariana | reverse complement strand
CATCCACTCATTCCTAGAGCATGTGCACGTTCTTAAGAATGCATGCAAGTTCTTACTGAGGATATCATTTGACGTCCTTAGTGGTAGTTCGAGGATTTCCAAGCCTGTCAAATCAAGAACGTATGTGTGTTCTTGATAATGCACACATGTTCCTATGTGAGCGTGTTCATGATCAACTCATTGTCACTTTGTTCTTTCAAATTCTTGCAAACAAACTTAATCCCTTTTCCCATAACCAAATTGGTCTCTTCAATCTTACGTTTTATGCATTTCCATATTCCCCCTATGCTTCTCTATACCTCTTGAGTCTATTCTCATTGTATTGGAGTCCATATCTAGCTTAGGGGAAATGCCACTCATCATATTTCTTGAAATATTCCTTCCAATAAAATCCTCATCCAAGTATAAATCTAAATGTACAACTATGTGAAATTCAGAGATGACGATGTTTCACATCATGGCTTCACTTGCATCATTGAATTGGGTGGATCTAGTAAACCAACTAAATTCATGATTTGTTTCCTCTGTGTCATCTGAGAGGGAGTAGATGAGTGGATCCATCCACAATACAAAACCACGTGATCCATCCAATGTCCTCATGTTGAAACCATTCAGCTCACTGACATGTTTGTGAGGTGAAACCCTAACTGATCTGACACCTATTGGTTTCAGAAGACAATATCCCTAATTATTACACCCAATACTTCCATAGCATATTGTTCTAGCAATCACTCTTTTTTTTGCTTGGGTAAATATACAGGAAAATCATAGAACCCTCCAAAAACCTTTGACGAAGCCCATGTCTATTGGCACTAAAAAGGTTCCTCCGTGTAGTCCACGTGCTCTTCATCCATCATCCATGTAGTGATGACTAGGATGAACAAATTCTCCTGCAATAGCGACAATAGCTATAACCAGGGTTCCTAACCTTCTCCTCAGGAATACTAACCAAAAATATAAACCCTAACCATGGGACCAAACCCTAAACATAAGGCCATTTTTCTGACAAATTTCCACATATGACCTTTTTTCTCTCTGCATTGAGTATAAAGAGAATAGTAAGGTAGTTAGGATCGTATATTTACATAGAAGTTGTTGGGGATGTTCAAGAGGATGGAGTGGGGATGAATGTTCCACATGATCTCACAAACTTATTCGTCGAAAGTACTCCCACCACAATGCATTGTTGATCATTGTATAAAGCTAGAGCCCAGGCTACAACCACAAGCAACAACTCCTTACCAATTGTTTGGACCTGAGTTGGAAGACTTGAAACGAAAATTGATAGAATTAATTTATGCAAGATTCATTCATCCGTCTAGGTCACCGTATGGTGTCATGGTTCTCTTTCAAAAGAAGAAGGACACTTCGAAGCTAAGTATGTATGTGCTTGGATTACCAAGATTTGAACAAACAAACTGTAAAGAATCGAAACCTGTCACCTTTAGCTACAGATTGCTTTGACATGTTGGTCAAGGCCAAAGTATTTTCAAAGCTTGACTTGCAACATGGGTATTATCAGGTGCATATTGTAGATGGAGATGAGGTGAAGACAACCACGATGACAAGGTATCGAAGTTACATGAGTTCCTAGTGATGCCTTTTGGGTTTTGCAATGCCCCTGGAACCTTTTGCACATTAATGAATGAAGTGTTGTGGCCATTTTTGGACAATTTTGTTATGGTGTATTTGGATGACATCATGGCGTGTAATAAAATTATGGAAGAGCACAAGAATATTTTGGCACAAGTCTTTGAGGCACTGTGACAGAACCGACTATTCTTGAAGAATTCCAAGTGTGTTTTTGGGAATACTAGAATACCATTCTTGGGGTATTAGATTGGTCAATGATTCATTTGCATGGACCCTTCTAAGGTCGAGGAGATCAAATATTGGAAAGAGCCACGGATAGACGTTCATGACGTGAGAGTCTTCCTTGGACTAGCCAACTACTATCGCAAGTTTGTAGAGGGATAATCCAAATTTTTATGTCGTTGACTAACTTGTTGAAAAAGGAGAAAGCATGGAAATAGAAAGAAAGGTGCAAGTATGCATTTGGAGAGATAAAATGAAAAATTATCACCACTCACATGTTGAAGCTCCCTAAATTTGAGCAATCGTTTGAAGTGCAGAAGGATGCATTAGAAATTTCGAGTAGAGGATTTTTTATGTAGGAGGGACATCTGGTTTCCTTTGAGAGAAGAAAGCTCCAATATCATGAATGAAGATACCTGAATCATGAGAAGGAGATTATTGTTGTAGTACATTGTTTGCAAACTTGGAGACACTACTTGTTGGGCCAGTTGTTTGTCGTGAATATAGACAAGGTTGCAACAAGTTACTTTGTGACACAACCGAAGTTGTCATCCAAACAGGAAAGGTGGCATGACTTCCTCATAGAGTTTGACATGAAAATTGAGTAAAAGTAGGGTAGACTCAACACTATCGTAGATGCCTTGAGCCGAAAGGCACAACTCATTGTCCTAGAGGAGGAGGAGGATGAGTTTCCTACATCATGGAGCAGTTAGATTCATGTCTTGGAAGAATTGCATGAACGTGTCAAGGAAGGGTTAGAGCATGATCGCACAGTGAAGAGCATCATCAGGTAGGTGAAGGATGGAAAAACGTGGAATTTTTTTCTACGCGATGGAATGTTGTATTTTGGGGAATGAATCTATATCCTTAGGTCATCTAACCTCAGAAGGGAACTCATGAAGGAATGTCATGGCTCACCTTGGGATGGCCACCCAAGACAATGGAAGATGTTGGCATTGTTGGAGAAAGGATACTTTTGGGAGCGTATGAAGCAAGATGTGGAGGAGTATGTTCACACTTTCCTTGTATGTCAACAGGATAAGATAGACACCAGAATGAGAGAAAGACTTTTGCAGCCTTTACTGATTCCAGAGAGACCATGGATGAGTGTCTCAATGGACTTCATCACACATATTTTGATGGTGCAAGGACAAAATGATATTTTGGTCATGGTGGATCGATTTTCCAAGTATGATGTCTTCGTTGTGATGAATATGCCTTATAGTGTAGATGAAGTTGTGAAGTTGTTTTTCAAGCACATAGTGAAGTATTGGGGTCTTCCTTTGTATATTGTATCAGACATGGATGCAAGGTTCACGAGTAAGTTTTAGACAGCATTGTTCAAGATTGTGGAGATGAATTTATTGAAGAGTTTGGTCTATCATCTGCAAATAGATGGGAAGACCAAATGAATCAACGCACTTTTGGAGGACTACTTGCGGCACTATGTAAAGGTAGATCAAATGAATTGGTCAATTTGTTGGACATCGCCCAATTCATCTACAACCTATATAATAGTTCAATGACGAGCTACAGTCCATTCAAGTTGATGAATAGACAACAATCCACGGCTCCTGATTTTGTGACATGAGGCTACTATGGAATGAATCCATCAGTTGTAGGTTTCGTGAAGAGTTGGAAATATTAGTTAGAGGTATCTCGTACACACTTGACTAATGCAGTGGACAGAATGAATCAATGGAAAGATCATAGTAGGCGCGACACAAAATTCCAAGTAGGAGAGTTGGTCTTACTCAATATGAGAAAATATCAGTTCCCACCACCTAAAGGGATGGCTCCATCTCTTGTGCAGAGGTACGAGGGATCGTTCAAAGTTCTAGAGAATGTTGGCAACATCACCTACAGATTGGAGTTGTTGTTCCACATGCGACATATTCATTCTATCTTCCACATTATCCAATTGAAGTCATGTCGAAGGGACTCGGATGACCCAAGTCGAGTTAATCCATCCATAGCATTGGCCATGGTTGTGGATAAGTCAGAGTTGGAGGTGGAGAAGATTTTGGCACATCGCATCTTGGGACGAGGTATAGGTTGAGTGCAAGAGTACTTTGTCCATTAGAAGGAAAAACTCAATGAAGAGGAAAATTGGGAGAGATACAAGTCCTTATGGAAATATGAGGACATGATTCGGGAGTTTGAAAAAGGTTGCTATGGATCGCAAGTGTAGAGGAAGGTGCCAAGACGACAACAACTCTAGTGGGGGGGGGATGTAAGGCCTTCTGGAAAACCTACTGAGTGGGTGCACTCCTTGGGAGGATTTGGAGACAAGTCGAGAAAAGAGCACAATGATGATGTTATTTGTTGAGCAAGTACTTGTCTTGTAGGCATGAGTAGGAGCACCTTGGGTGCATGATGGTGACCTATAGACCCAAGGGGAACTCACCTTACTTTCCTTGCGATAGATGATGGAGACTTGGGTCATGTTTGGGCAAGGAAACGACGATTTGGGCACACACCCAAGGATTGGACTCGCCTGCCCTTGGCAACATGGGCACATTGGATAGGTTGGATGACCCCATCGACACACCCATGAAGAGTCACATTGACTAGAACAAGGAAGAACACAAGGCACGGTCCTGCACCCAAGGATGGGGTGTGTTGATACAAAGAGATGCGAAGGTTCACAAGTGCATGGGTTCATGTGGGATCATTGGTTTGTTTGGGTGCGTTGGTCCACGAAGCGGTGCGACACACCCAAAGGACGCGACGGTTCATGAAGGAAGTGCTTGGAGCCCATATAAGAACAAAAGGTGCACAACCAAGAAGGAAGAAGCAAGTGAGAAAGGAATGAGACATAGAATTCGGTCTAAGGTGGGTGCACCTATTTGATGGAGGAGTCTTGGTGTGACGAATCTACAAAGTCTCGACAGTTATGTTGTATGGGGACAATAGCGCCCTCTCAACATTATATTGTATTGTATTGAATATGTTTTGCAATATAATAAACGAAGCCAGGTATTATGCATTGTTGGTGGCACCCGCACTATATTTGTGTCTATTGTGTTTCACATGTTTTTCCATTATATGCTAGAATGACAAAGATTTAAAGAATGTTAACACCTATCTAAGTATACATGTGAGTTGAACAGAGTAGGAGTGTGATTTTAAGTTACTCATAGCCTAGAACGGAGTATGAGTATGCTCTAGTAGGTGAAGAGGCATAGTCCAGGTGAAGTATCCTTGGTTGAGTCAAGCTGCCAATAGAGAATCATACATCCACGAGATCCCGAGGTTGGACTCGGGAGATGTCAAGGTTGGACTCAGGCATGAATCTCGGGGGCATGAAAAAATATTTAATGAGATATATATACATCTTAAAAAAATATGGAGAGATTTTTAGGAAAAATCTAGACGACAATAGTCTAGAACTGGGTTTTGTAAAGTCCATTTTGTCGGCTATCAACTGCCACAATATTGTGGGACTAATTATATTTCAACAAACAACAGCAGCCATCAATGAGTGTAGAGCCTCTCCAAGAGAAATGAGGGCATAAATCAATATTGCAATCAATGCTCAACCCCTCAATTTCCTCCCTCTCAGGATCAAGATATGTTTATCTCCCTCGATCTGACTCCGCTTGTAGTTTCTTTCCTCTCAGAACATCCATGGGGTATAGTAATATTGTAATACAACTCAATTTCACACATCTGCGAGATAAGAGAACACAAAGATAACTACCAAAGCATGGTCGATGGAAAGAATAGCGGGGAGGAAATGTGATAATACTAATTTAATTAGCAACAATCACTTTTATAAAGTGGTTGATATAAGTCTATAGGCACCATTTTCCACGTTTCTAAATTAATATTGTTCGTTATTTTATAAAATAGTTGTATTTAGTTTTATTTTGCTTATTAATATAATAAAATGCATCTTTTTAAAAATATTTATATACTATTATTATTAAAATAATAGATTGTTTTATTCATATTTATTGAATTAAAATTTTTCTTAATATGTGTTATAGAAATAGAAAAAATATAATAAATAATTTTAATATTTTAAATAATATTAAATTTTAATAATTAATCTCTTTTGGATTTGAACTTATGACTTCTTAGAAGGAAATACATGTTCTTAACTATTAGATTTATTCACAATATATTATAAAAATAACAAAGTTTTAATTATTAAACCAATTTTAATTAATAATATAAAAAAATAATAATAATAAATAACTAATATCCCAAGTAGTAGAGAATCCTAACCTCTACCTCTACATGACAGGTAGAACTATTGGTAATTTTGACAACCATTAATAATTATGAAGGTTTATTGACGCGTACATCTGGAAAAACTAATTATGAAGGTTTATTGATAGGTACAACTGGAAAAACGATGATCTTAACATTAAAAACATGGTCATTCAAATAAGTTATAAACTGGATATGATTTTAATATTTTAATGTCCTTAACATTAAAATATTGTCATTCAAATACGTTAAATTAATCGTATGATCTTGGTTGGGCTAGTGTTGGTGTATATGAAACGATACGTGGTAACTCCACCAACACCTGCAAAGAAGGAAAAATGGCAAAGGAGGAGGGAACGGAATGGCGTCGACTCACCCACCTGGCAAAAAAGGGAACGCCCCAGTCAAGTGCAGGAAAAAACCTAAGCATAGTAAAAAGTTCAGCCTAAAGTGGGCGAACTGAGTAAAAAAACCTAACCTCGGGAAAAACCTAAATTTATAACTCCACCACCTCCAAAGAAGGAAACCGAACGGGATGGCATCCCACTCACCCCCTGGCAAAGAAGGAGAGACCCACTCAAGTGCAGTAAAAAATTTAAAGCATAGTAAAAAGTTAAACCTAAAGTGGGATAACTAAATAAAAACCTAAATTTAAAGTGGTTATTAATAACATCATCCTCAAGTGGCTATTAGTAAGATTCTCTTCTATTATTATTATTATGTTAATCTTTTTTTTTTGTAAATTAGGTGGTACCTTTCTATTTTCTATTTATATATGTAGAACGGGCTACATTAAAATATTTATACTGTGGCCTCAACCTGCCTGTAGGAAACCAGGTTGTTGGCTGTCTAAGTGCTTTGAATGCTTGTCAAAATTGAAATTGTCTCTTTATCCTATATAGCGCATTAACTAGCTGTCCTACTGCTTCACCATGTTCAAGCTGATGATATATAGCACAAGTGATCACCACAACTATTGATAGAGCTTGGCGGTGGATCATGATGGTTATGAACGGTTTATCCTATTGGCCAGCTGTTCACCTCAATTGGGGGGGTTAAAGATCTTTGTTGACAATCAGTTGTAGTGAGTGTAACTCCACATCCCAGATTGCTTGGCGCGGACAAGCATCAATGGAACGCTCTGTATTCTGACATCCCCAATTGGCCAAGAAATCTGCTGCAACGTTGCCTTTTCTTTTGATGTGGCTGGGGAGTAAATACTGAACCTTCTTCAGCAATTGACTTACCTCTTCCATAAGAGCGGCTCTCCTCCAACTTTGGGTGATTTTCTCCCAAGGGGTACCTTGTTGCAGCTTCTGAATAACTCCAGTTACCATGGCTGAATCTCCTTCCACTATAATTCTGTGATAGTTTTCTCTGATAGCTATAAGGATGCCCTGCTTTACCGCCATAAGCTCTGCTTCATTGTTTGTGGCATGGCCCAAATCCATTGCATAAAATCGGCAAACTGTTCCTTGGGAGTTGCGGAAAATCCCACCTGCTCCAGATTGACCCGGATTACCTTTAGAAGCTCCATCATAATTGAGTTTAATAAAACCTGGTTGTGGAGGTGACCAATGTTCCTCAATAGTGTGTTCAGGGGGTTTATATTTCCATAATCCTTTATAAAGCATCTGAGGATTATGGTATTATTATGTTAATCAAATTAATATGTCATCTAAATATTTTGTTATGCAATAAAGTTAATGGTTGAAATCATAACATTCAATTTATTAATATGATTAAATTTTGGCTTTTAAAAACCAGTTTATAATTAAAAAACCAGTAATTTTTGTGGGACAAGGGAACCTTCTCCGCCCAACGATTTGACTGGTAAATTCTACGAAGGTATACATACCCTACCCCCTCTAGATTTGAACCCGTGACCTCTTAAGAGGAAACACATGTTCTTAACCATAAAGCATAGACAACTATTCAAACAGTTCGTTCACCATTTACAGGTCATTTACCTTTTGTCAACTTGGATAGACAGACCATTTACCTCATCCATTTGGGTATTGTATTCCTTGACGAGCAAGAGTTAGTTATTACTTCTTGAACGTAATGCTTTATCGCATCGTATGCACTATTTAGTTTGGAAAAACGAGCACTCAATGCTCGGTTCCGTTTTGTTAAAACACTAATCACAAGTTAGTTGGTTAGTTAAGTTAACCTAACTGTTATATAGTTACATGACAGTTATGGTCTTTTGTATTATATATGTACATCTACGTACATGATTATTTACAGAAGCATTGATGAATAGAGTATGCCTTTTCTGCCATTGTTTAGTTATCTCCATTCATCATGGTTTCTTGATTGCTTCTATTATTTCCATTATATTTCTGCTCTTTTCTTCATTATGAATCTAACAGTGGTATCAGAGCAATGAATGATTCCTGTGTACCTGGACATTGACGAATGATTCTATGTGCCTGGACATTGACGAATGATTTATCAGAACAAGTTTATGATCGTTGGGATTGTGATGGATACATTTTGAAGAGAGGGCATGCTTGGTGATACAAATATCAAGTTTTGCATGAATAAGAGAGAGATGGAGTGTGCACCCAGGCTGATATTTATTTTTAGCATTTGATGATGAAAACGGAGCAGCAACAGTTGCGTACGGATTAAAAATCCCAACGATGAGTTGATGCGTTGATTTTACCCTATTCTTTTTGGGCTACCTGTCGATTCAGTTTCTGGATATATTTTTATTATGGTAGAAGTTTTATTATTTAAATTTTTTGAAGGAGTCGATGGAATTTGTAACCATGATCCATGCCATGTTTTTCCCTTCAAAGCTTACATAACAAGGTTAGAATAAACAATATCTTCTTGTAGAGATGTACTTCCAGCAGTATTGTTATCATCCTTAATATTTCCAGCAGATGTAGAACCTCGATTTTGCCTTTTGGCTTCAAGTTCATTAAAAATTTGGCAAGAAGAGTCGATGACAACCGAGTCCCAGAAGGAAAGGAGGATATCGAATGACTCTCAACATTGACCGCACCAGTCTATGTATGATTCTGAGTTTTTGTTTTGGCATCACGGTCCTTTAGATTTTCCCTGAATCCTGGTGAATAGCCATAGTCTGCAAGAAGATCGAGATCACACAACTGCCTGTTCAAGCAACAGCATGCCGAGATCTCATTGGGCGAAAGGAATGACGGAATGCAAACAACGACGTCCTCTAATATGTTATTGAGGGTTGTAAAAGGAGAAGAATTCGGATCATCTGAGATTTATTTATTTTTTTGTTCTTCTGCGCTAGGGGGAGAAATTTGGGTTTTCTTACCTGGAGTTTTTGGCTTCTGAGGTCACAAGTTCAATCTACCGGATTCGACATCGGTTGATCTTTGAGAAGCTCTGCCAAGGAACATTCTAGGCGACACTGAGTCGTCCTACTCCATTCTTCTCAAACCGGGATATTATCGTCTTTAGAGCGGTTTCGCCTGTAAAGCAATTTTGAATGGTTGTTGTAAAACCGCTAACGAATTGTAATTTCACCGACTGATTGTACGACCTCCTCCTCGCTTTCGATATTTTAAGTTATAAGGGTTTCTTTTCATAGATGAGTTATAAGACCTATTGTTAAGAGCATTTTTTAGTATGATTTTTGTAATGGAGTTATAAGGTATTTGTAAAAAAAAAAAAAAAAAAGTCCACAAATTGTATTTGGTGTTATTGTTTAAGTTGTAGACCTACCCGAAATTGAATAAGGGGGTCCCTCTTAAGATCTTTGTGTGCATCTAAGTTATTGGTTATCCTGTAGTTTTTGGTAGCATTCAACGAACGATTTCTCTTGGCATGCACAACATGATACAGATCCCTTAGTTTTTTAGCAGCATTCATACAAGGAACTATTGCTCTTCGCATGCACAACAGGATACATAATTGAATTTTGTGGCATCAACATACAAGCATCTCTCTTCCATATTCTGCATAATGGCAAGAATTGAAGAACTATTTACAATATTGCGCACATTAATTAACTCAACTACAGAATCTACAATTGCAATAAACAAGTGCACTCTTAGTACAGTGATTACTTGTTTACAAGTAACATATAAGAAGATTGATATGTTCAAACATCAAAACAAGTTGTTGTCTGATGAGTTAAGTTTGCTTCGACACCAACAATGTGATTACAACAACCAAAATGGCATCAAGGATGAAAATAATGAAGACATTCAGTTGACTAGTGATGACAGTCATAAACATGAAGATGAGTTGAATAAAGTCCCTATGTCAGAAAAAGTTGCGGATAAATGTATTGTTCGACCATGGGAAGAATTACCATTTAAACAAAATCGATATGGACTAGGATATGTACAGGATACGGACAACCTTTTTCATTTTCCTAATTATAGCGAACTTGTTTGCTTTGTGAGTGGAGGTTTTTTTAATGATGATAAGATGACAGAGCTTGTGGATATTGGTAAGGAACAGGTACAGGATATAGCTGATGATGGTGTTGCTAATCGGTCAGATAAAGAACCCATACAGTGCAAACACTATCGCCGGTTTGGCCATGATAAGTCAAACTGTTTTGATCTTCACCCATGCAAATTTTGTGGGAAGACAAATCATCCCTCAGTAAGGTGTCAAAAGCGCAAGCGGAAACAAATTCATTTTGAATGGTTAGGGAATTGGCGTTGGCGTTTGGAAGCCAATTTATTGGAGCAGTCTTATCACCGGATTTATACACAAGTGCAATCGTACTTGATTGGAGATATTTCTACAGTTGATGGACATGAATGTTTTTCAAGATTTGTTGATTTAGGGTATGATCGGGGCCCAATTGATGTAGTCTTCTGAGTTGAAGATCGAGTCTTCAGACTCCACCGGAAGACAATTTGATGTGTTGGATCTCTTCTTGGCCATACTTGCGAATGACGGTCAAGGGAATTGGAACCACTTGTCCCTGACAAGGGGGAAATCTAGTTGAGCCAGGTTCCAAGTTTGATTTAGAGCCTGTGAACAGATGATCAAGTATGCAACCTAATTCTTGGTATGCAGTCTTGTTCTTGAACATATTGTTGTTGATATGGTTTGTGGTCAGCTTAAAACCACCAATTGAGCAGAAGACATGAAGTTCTGCTTATTACATTTTCAGATTTTTGAGCCTTGAGCTCTTGTTAGTTTATGGTCAACTTAAAACCATGTCATTTAGTAGAAGAAATCAACTTCTGCTAAACATTCGGTTTGTGGTCATCCTGAAACCACCAGATTGGTTTGTGGTCATCCTGAAACCACCAGATGAGTTTGTGGTCAACCTTAAACCACCAATTTAGTAGAAGACATAAGCTTCTACTATTTTTTCAGAGTTCAAAGAGCATCTTCAATCAGCCCTTTGAATATTCGCTTGACACATGTGATTGTCAAGTAGTGGCAGTTTTTCAGGCAAGAACGAACTTATGATTAAGGAGAGATGTTAAAACACTAATCATAAGTTAGTTGGTTAATTAAGTTAACCTAACTGTTATACAATTACATGACAATTATGGTCTTTTGTATTATATATGTACATCTATGTACATGATTATTTACAAAAGCATTGATGAATAGAGTATGCATTTTCTACCATTGTTTAGTTATCTCCGTTCATCATAGTTTCTTGATTGCTTCTATTATTTCCATTATATTTCTGAACTTTTCTTCATTATGAATCTAACACGTTCATTATGAATCTAACACGTTTAGGTATTGCATTCGTTTACGAGCAATAGTTGGTTATTACTTCATGAACGCTATACTTTATCCCAGCGTATGCGTATATTGGATATATATTCAATGTGCATATGGAGAATTGCACCAGCGGTTGGTAATGGTAGTTCTCACGTTAACGAAAGGTTAGTTCTCACATTAACGAAAGGCTTGCGATATTTTGTTGACACTTGTTTGTAGTTATGTATGTCATTTACAATGTTGGTCTTCATCTAGGTTAAGTTGATGCAAACAAAATCATTCTTTCTAGTAATAAGAACAGTTTGCACTCAAAATTCGATTGAGCACAGAAGCTTTTTAAAGCATTTATACTTTTACATAAGACTAAGAACAGAGATTAAAATTTAGTTCTGCAAAAAAGTACGGATGAAGTTAGCAAACGTTATATATATATATATATATATATATATATATATATATATATATCATCCTAATCAAATCCTCAGTGGCTCAGTGGATTGTTGAATTGCTAAAAAGATCCTCAGTGGATTGTGAATTGCTAAAATTCTTAGAGAATCGTTTGTTGAATCTCCCTACTCGGCTAGATTAGTAAAAGCCTGTACCCAGATCATTCTTAAAATCGTTAATGGATTGCTGAATTAACTAAAAGCATTGGTGTGACAGTGAATCAATAATAATAACAACAAATTCAATCATACGAAGAAACATAGATTTCAACCATAAGAATATTCAGTAAAAAGAAATCTCTTAATTTTGATTGGATCTGTATGTATAAATGTATATGTTACAGTCATGTATATCCGCGTAAAAACGATAGTATGTGTATGAGGAAGTGGAGGGAACGTCAGGAATGTACTCTGCCAAATTGTTAAAAATGTCAAATGGGGAGGGAAATAGACGGGAGGCCGTGCGGAAATGATGCATGAATATTGGAGATAGAGGTAACTGCATGATGATGCAATGCATGCTGCATCCTTTGCCTTGTACATGTAATGCCATGCACTGATCTTATCATGAAGAGAGCGTACTGAGATTGTTCAAGAGTGCCACCCTGCTACAGATCAGAAATCTGAAGAGGTCATTGATTCTGTAGTCGATGTGTGTCAGAGCGCGTTCCAACTCTGTGGTGGACACGTTAACGGCATGGATGGAGTCCATGAGTTCATCTTGAATGTTGGAGGACGACTTGGACGTCATGTTCCTGATGTATTTGTCCAGTGTATTGTTGAGGTTTCCAAGTGTAATATCCGCCCTGTTCAACTCATGCAAGAGGAACTTGAATGATGAAGACCTCTTTCTCTGCATCTCCATAGCTTCCTTTATCTTGTGTTGCATCATGTTGGTCATGCTGTTGATGTCGATGAGATGAGGGAGAGGGCTAGGACTGATCCTATTCTTCTTTTTAAGAAAGCCTGCACCTGCCATAAAGGACCGGCATGGTGTGTTGAAGGAAAGAGCAGCCGCAAGTGCAGTGCAGGCAAATACGGTGATGGCCTTCGCTTCCTTGATGGCCTCTTCAACTCCTGATCCGCTTATTGATGTTGTGGTTGCTGTTGTTGGGTGAAGGCTATCGGCCATTCGTTTCAAAGTAGACATGCATTTCGCTAACGTGGACTCCATGTCCTTGTTCTTCCTTAACTCATCAATGCAATTGTTCAGGGAGTTTTTTGCTTTCATCACTTGATTATTCATCATGTGATCATGGCTTAATACACTGGGAGTCCGGGCATGGGCGTGAAGCAAGCCATGGACGGCTATCTGTACTGACATGCTGTGCTTCTTGATTTCTGACATGCTCTCTCTCAACACATTGCATACATCAAGCAGATTCACCAGATCCTCCATATGTTGGCTCAACCATTTTCCGTCTGTATTATTGCCTATCTGCACTTGCGGGTACAAATCCTTCAAATTGGAATAGATAAACAGCACCACCTCCAGCACTTGTCCAAGCCAAGCCGCGGAAAAATTGTATGACTCTGGCTGCTGTTGTTGTTGCATGAGTATCTCCACCTTAGCTCTAAGTTGGCTCTGAAAATCAGCCAGGATCGGGTGCGCTCCGGAGTCCGGCATGCTCCTTGACCTCTTATGCTTGCCATGACTACGAACAACAGGCATCAATGAGTGCAGAGCCGCTCCAAGAGAAATTAGGGCAGAACTCATGATTGCGATCAATGCTTAATCGCTTAATTTCCTCCGTCTCAGGATCGGGATCTGCTTATCTCTTTCTATGTGACAGCGCTTGTAGTTTCTTGCCTCTCAGAACATCTAAGGGGTATATTAATACAACTCGATTTCACACATCCGCCAGATCAGGAACGCGAGGATAGCTATGAAAGCATGGTCGACAGAAAGAATATCGGAGAGGAGATGCGATAATACTAATTTAATTTAAGCCAGCCGTGTATGATCATTGTCTATGGAGCGTGTTTCTTCCTGCCCGGCAACATACTCAGCCAAGGAAGGGGAGACGGGCATCTCATTTTATATATGAAGTCAATACCTCAGCTTCCACAGACATAAAGCATCAAATAGGATCAGAGTCAGATTTTAGCGGCACTCCATGTCTTTGCACATGCACATGGAGGCCAGGTCAGGTCATTCACGTTGTTTCATTTCATCAAAGTGATGAGTAGCTTTTTTTTCGGAGCAATCGCATTTATTTTTTGATTGATTGGCAATGTGCATCACCCAACACAACTGCCTGGGGAGTGATTTGTTTCCATTTGTATTTTATCATTCATTTTAACTATTAGCGTTAAAATTGAATTCTTTTGCTCTTTTATATGATTTAAAATTGATTTTTTAAAGCTACGATTTAAGGGTAATTCAAAAAACCTTTAATAAAAAAATCAAATTTTTGAAATTTTAATAAAAAAAATCAAATTTTTGAAATTTTAATAAAAAAATCAAATTTTTGAAATTATTTATTATTTATGAGGGATA
Source organism: Picea mariana (assembly GCA_032191745.1). NCBI lineage: Eukaryota > Viridiplantae > Streptophyta > Pinopsida > Pinales > Pinaceae > Picea > Picea mariana. The sequence goes on along the minus strand of JASDQU010012910.1, from coordinate 185,273 downwards.
ACAAATAAATCAAAAAATTAATATTTTCAATATTTCAAAAATTAAATTTTTGAAATTATTTATTATTTATGAAAAATAATAAATAAATCAAAAAATTAATATTTTCAATAATTTATTAATGTACTTACTTCTAATGCTTGCTTGGTCAATAAACATTGATTCATCATACAATATTTTATACTAAAATCATCTTTATTTTAATTGCCTTTTATCTAATACCCTTCTACAATATTAAAACCATCACATAATTTACACATAGATAAATATCCTACCATCTTATTGGTATATGCACCATTTTTTGTGTTACTTAATGAAAACTTTCAAAAAATACTTAGACACATTCTTTTTGTAAATCCCCACTTGAATTTATCTCTTATCTCCTATTGTGTTTCTACATGTTGAAGTGAAGAGACTCAACAATCATCCCCGCCTACACTATGGATCACCCCAGACCCAAGTATCATGTGTCAAGACTAATATATGCTATTAATTGAAATTTGTTATCTCGTATTGTCTAATTTTCATGTTCCTGTAATAATATAACATATAAAAATGTATATGAAGGCCCCCTCATTGTTATTCAATTCCCCACATTTGCCTCTACTTGTACATCTCGCACCCACAATATAGGGTGGATTAGGTCTTTGCCCACCTTGACGCATACCTTAGAATTGTATTCCCCCCTAGGTACTTTCCTCAATCCTATAACCCATGGGTGTTTATCACTACCCACCCCACCACATTTTCCATTACATGCATACATTGTAGTTGCATCATTCCCCCTTGCACTATGCTACCTTATTGCAACCCCCCTTGTTCCATTCACCATTGTAGCAACTATGGTTGCATATGTTGTAGTTACATGTATACAATGTTTACATTTATGGTTGTTGCAACTACATCTATTCTATACCTCATTATTGCCTCAAAGTAAATTATCTAGACAATTTATCTTCCTCCTAACCAAGCTCCATTGATGCCTCATATATTCAAAGTGAGATCATTAGTTGATGAAATTTTTATTCATCATGAATGGAATTGATTTTAGGAATTTTGATTCTCTCATTAATTGATTCTTGTAACTACTCTAGGAGGGTAATGCTGAGAGGAGGGAAATGCCCTCAGAACCTGAAACTTCATCTGGGGTGAGTTTTGTTCTATTGGATTCTATTTGTATTTTTTGAGTGTCATTATTGATAGAATTGTGGAAGAAAACTTATATGAAATTTGTTTCCTTTTGAGTCTCAAGAAAGATGCACAACTCTTAGATAAAAAAAAATTGATCTTCCTCCATATCAAAGAGAAGGAAGATTGGCTTTGGAGATGCACCTAGTAGTGGTGAAGATATCAAGGGTCAATGAATGACCCATTATGTATCTCAACCAAATGAGTTTTCATTCTTTCATGGAGGGATGTGCACGATTGGTGTGATCATTTTCCTCGATCAATCTCATTATTCCAAGATTAAATTTTCTTCTAGACATGACATAAAAAAAATTGAGTAAAGTTGATGGCAATGTGTTTTTTACTTAAAATAACAATAGATAATGAAATAAGAAAGCTACATGTCTTTAGATATTCAAAATTGATGGTGGATTGAGCTAATAACAAATGCATATTAAACATATTAATGTTATAACCTTTAATGACTCAAATTCTTTTCTAGAGATTAAATAAAGATTCAAAGTCCTTACCTTTACATACATCTATAGAGAGTTCAATGTCTTGGTTGATTAGTTGTACAAATAAGAGTTGGATTTCAAGAAGGTCAATTTATTACTCAAGAATTAGGAGGAGGAGGGTTGGTGGTTGTATGTGATAGCTTTTCTATATTGTTTGTGTTATGTATTTTTATACAATTGTTGAAGTGTAGCTTGAGAGTTATTTTTTTTATATACAAATTCACATAACCTTAAACATATATCAAAGTTATAAACCAATAATAGAGATATTCATAGGAATTTATAAGATTAATATTTTTTAATCTCCATAAAATAACAAAATATATATTTTTATTTTATACTTGAAATATGGAATATAAAGATTTGATTTTCATGGAGAGAAAATCTAATATTAATAATGAGAATTATAGAACATGTATTAAATTTGGAAATAAAAATGTTATTAATTATTTATATATATATATATATATATATATAATACATTTTCTCTATTAATGTTCCCCTCTCACCCTCTATAGAGGGTAGGAGGGGGGAGCATTAATAGAGAAAATGTATTATTATAATACATTTTCTCTATTAATGCCTCCCCTCCCACCCTCTATATATATAAGAGAGGTTAATGGTTGAATTAATGATGTTTTTAGTGAAAACAACATTTTCTCTATTAATGCCCCCCCTTATAATACATTTTCTCTATTAATGCCTCCCCTCCCACCCTCTATATATATAAGAGAGGTTAATGGTTGAATTAATGATGTTTTTAGTGAAAACAACATTTTCTCTATTAATGCCCGCCCTCCCACCCTCTATATATATAAGAGAGGTTAATGGTTGAATTAATGATGTTTTTAGTGAAAACAAATGTTTTTTTTTTTTTTTTTAAGTAAAAAGGTTGGAGCCCATTATATTATCATTGACAAAATACAGAGCTTATGGTGATGCCAGCTGGCCTGCCTGAGCAGGAAACCAGGCCAGCTGGGCATCCATGTCCAGGTGTCACCATTATTGCAGAATAAGCATAAGTAAGTTGCACTACTATTTCCCACCCGAAGGAAACCGGGATTAGCAGGCATTAGAAGTAGACTGGTTTGTCCATCTAGAGCTATGAAATATAAAAAACTAGCTGTTCTATGACATAAACCTTTGAAACAAAACCACAAGCAGAGTCTGTGTAAGAGCATCAGAAAACCTCGGAGTCGGGATGAGTGTCGTCGACCGCAGTGTG